>JZSA01005280.1:0-24223 GCA_000956155.1 Cotesia vestalis | reverse complement strand
GGCTTTTTTTAATATATAAAATTTTTGACATAAAAATAAATTTTTGATATATAAAAAATATATCAAGAAAAAAAAATTCAGTAATTAATTACATAAATACACTTTGATTTAAAGTTTTGATCAAAATTAAAAAAAAAAATTCTTTGCGTTTAGTAATATAATACTTTTAAAAATGTAAGATAATAAAAATAGTTATCTAAAATGATCTTATTTAAAACTAGAGCTTGAGATTGATTGGATTCGGGATGAAAGAACGCGACGAGTATCAGAGAGTGGTGAAAAAAAGGTTTATAAAAAACTGAGAGGAAAGAATAGAGAGGGTAAACCAAAAAAAGAGGAAAAGAAAGAAAGAATTGAGGAAAAAAATAAAATAAAAGATACGAGAGGGGAAGAAACCTCTGAAACTCGGTCTCTCGTCTAGTGATCTAATCTCACATTCCCGTGCTGCGTGCCTAATTAAAGATCAATATCTCTCGATATTATTGCACTTCCCTCCTCCGTGGATCTCCCTCCTACTTTAACTCGTACGCGTCTTTACCCCCGTTACCCCTAGCAGGTTATTAAATTCTCGTATCGGGAGAATCTCACCAGCCTGGTCCTGCTCTGCTATCTGATCCGACCAGCCTCCGGTCTCTCGTTACTACTCTCTCCTTCTCTTCTCTCCACTATTCCAATATTCCTTCAATCTACCCTTTTACATATAAATACTTATCTTTTTTTATGTTCTATCAATATTTTGATACCCGTTAAATCTGATCTATCTCACGCATAAAAAAGCTTCGATATTTTTTATTGATATTGATTTTAGGAAATTTTATTTGTTTTTTATTTTTATTAAAAAAATTTCACTTAAAAAGTTTGATTTTTTGTCAAAATAAAAATAACAACTATTAGTACCTCATTTTATTTCCAATTACTTTAATATTAATAAAAATCATTAATTGAAGTTAAAAATAAAAAATAAAAATTTCAATTAAAATATTTTATTTTTAAGGATATTATTACTTGAAAAAAAAATTGATTAGAAGTTCTAGAGGTTTAAATATTTATAGAATTTATTGATAATAATAAAATAATAAAATTACTAATTGACTTATCAAATACTAAAAATTTTTAATTTTCACCATAATTAATTTTTGACCAAAAGTAAAAAATCTTTTCAAGATAGACGACCTAATTAATCTAAATTTTAAATGCTTAGGAAATTGATAACATATTTAAAAAAAAAAATTAAGAGCTATATAGACAAAATTACACTGAATATCATCCTAGATTATACTGAGTGAAAAAAAATTTCAGATAGTAGCTAGTATAATCGAGATTATAATGAGTATAATCCAGATATCACACAGTATAATCTAGATTTTTTTAAGATATAAGCTCATCTTGATATTACACTCATCGAGACCTTTCACTTAAGTACCCACATCAATTTTTCATATATTTATATATATTATATATATGTATATATGAAAAATATATGAAAATGCATGTGGGTACTCAAATGAAAGCTCTTGATGAGTGTAACATCGAGATGAACTTATATCTTTAAAAATGTCAATAGTTAACAAAGTACAGTGCAATTTAACAAAAGTCATTTTTTAATAAAGCAAAATTTTATTTATTTATAGTTTACAAGTCACGGCAGTCACATAGTGATTGCAAGGTTGCTAGTATTATCAATTTATAAAAAAAATTAATTTGATTATTTAGAATAAAACAATGATCAATAAAAAAAAAAAGTGAGTTAAATAAAACATAACGCAAAATCAATTAGAGCGAGCAAATGTAATGGAAATAAAATGAATTAGATAAATGTTAAACGTTAAAACGAATAGAAGGGTAGTTACAATATTAAGTTATATTAGTCTCAGGCGAGTAAGAAGTGAAGAGTAAGAAGTGAGTGAGAATAAGAAGAAGAATGTTAGGATCTGGTTGAAGGCTTGTGTGTACAGAGGTCTGAGCATGGACTATCTCATGAGTGTCCCAACGGTGTCAACGGGCGTTATCTCTTAATGACTACCCCATCTCTTGGCTTAATCGACGACACGTATAAACCATCGTCTGCCTCTGCATATTCAATGTGCAGTGGTGTCTACGCCTCCGTCGTCCTCGTAGTCCTCGTCGCCGTTGTTGTCATCTCGTCCCTCTCTCTCTCTCTCTCTCTCCCCTTTTTTTCACTATCTTTCTCATTCTCTTTCTCTTTTATTTATTTTTTTGTTGTTTAGTTCTCTTATTCGTTTATTTAGCTTCACACCAATCGTACCAGTGCACACCTTGCGCTAATAGATCGCGCGTGCGAGCATCAGCTAAACAGCTTAATAAAAATATAAAGACTCCACTTGATAGAGAAGTCAAGATGTTGCATGCATCCATCCACCATCAGATTTTTTTTATTTTTTTTATAAACCACCAACTATATAATTTATTTAAAACCTTTATTACTATCATTCTCATTTATATTTATGAGTGTTGTCATTTTTATGGAAAAACAAGTTGACGTATTAAGTGAATCTTATTTTTTTTTTTTTCCCAATAAAATTTAGTAATTCTTAATTCACCCTGTAGTAAATAAAATTTTTTTTTTTTTTTTTTTTTTTTTAATCAAGTTAATTTTTTCATCAATGTATTAATAATTTAATATCGTTTTAAATTTTATAATTCTGAAATTAATACACTGATAGAAGGATTTGTTTATATTTAATAAGCTTTATTAACAGTTAATAAATTATTTAATAAATATGATTTATTAAATGTTAATAAATATTTGTTAACTATTAATAAATTTATTTTATCCTCATAAATAAATATTTATTGAATCTTAAAAAATTTTTATTAAAATTTAATAAATTAAATAATTGTCTTCAAATAAATTAAATGATTAATAGTTAATAAATCCTTCTATCAATGTAGGCGCTTGACTATTTATAGGATTTTAATGAAAATTAAATTACCATAAAAAAATCAGGATACAATCTCGGATTATATCCAGTGGAATCTTACGCAGTATAATCTGAGATTTCACTGAGGAAAATGGAAGATGATAATGAGTATAATCCAGATATCACTCAGTATAATTTGGGTTCTACTAGCTACTATCTGAAATTTATTTTCATTACAGATGTCACTGAGTATAATCCGGAATGTTATCCAGTGTAATCTCGTTCTTTTCGTATAACGTCCTATTATTTCAATACAGTCCGATAGTTTTTTTCATGGATTAAATTGTAAATTTTAAAGAAAATTCCTATCCGCAAAGACAATCAGCTCATGCCGTAAATTTTCCGACGAAATTGTTCAATAGAAAATGTTAGCAAAAACATTTCACATTAGAGAACATTCTTCTATAAATTTAACTGAGATAATACTTTTGTTTTCATCCGTAAAATGTTTATTTCTCAATTTCTCAACCTCCAAAGCTACACTAAGCAACCTTGAATGGCAGAATGTCTGAGCTTAAGCAATTGCTGTAAATAGTAAATCCAGGAGAATTTAACCCTCAAGCACTTGCTCTATGAAAATTTAACCCGCACACAACACTAAGCCCCCAGGAGGTTGCGATAATGTAAGGGCGACAGTACGAAGCATGCAAGTGCTCGAGGGTTTAACCTTTATTTTCTGAGATTGGCTCACCCATAACTTGAATTTATTGGCCGTAGTGATAATAAACCAAGCTAAAGCTAATTTGATTCAAATCTAAATTTTGCAATTCCGTCTTTAAATTCAAACACTCATTTGTTTATTATAAATTATCACATAACTTGCTACTTATTTTATTACTTCAACGGAAGTTCATAACTATGCTAATTAAATCCAGATTCATTCACAGTAGAAAGGCGCGGTGTAAAGTTCAGACAGCATATCAAAGTAAGACAAGAAGGAGTTTTAGAGTTAAAATACCCTTAGATCGAGAGGGATGAATTATATAAAACTTGTTTCCTTCTAAATCAACTAACTTGGAAATTTCGCCAAAAATAAACAGAGAATTTTCGTACAAAGTTCAACAAAAGTTTCAGCAAAAATTTTATTTTAAACATTATATTACACGAAAAAAAAAAAAAAAAAAATGGAAAAATTACATTATATGTTGTAAACGTGGCGCTCTGTATAGAAAACTAGAAAAATTACAGTTTCAGATTGTAATTATTAAAAATCTTATAAGAATTACATTGTAGAATGTAATATTTACATTTTAATTAAATAATTAGCAACCTTGCAGTCACTATGTGACTGCCGTGACTTGTGAACTATAAATAAATACAATTTTTCTTTATTAAATAATTAATTTTGTTAAATTGCACTGTACTTTCTTAAATATTGACGTTTTAAAAGATATAAGCTCATCCTGATGTTACATTCATCAAGAGCTTTCATTTGAGTACCCACATGAATTTTTATATATTTTTCATATATACATATATATAATATATATAAATATATGAAAAATTGATGTGGGTACTCAAATGAACGGTCTTGATAAGTGTAACATCAGGATGGGCTTATAACTCTAAAAATGTCAATAGTTCACGCGATACAAGGTCATTTTTTAATCGTGTGTCTAGAGATAGAGGATTTTCGAATGCAGCCTAAATACTTATTATAATAAATTGACTATTGGTGAGAATGATATGAAACCTTGAAAAGGCACAACTCCAGGTCACGACCTTTACAACGATACCAAATTTAACCATAAAAACCCATTTTATCATATAAAAACACTGGCCACAAAATTTTATCTTATTCTCTTAATAATATAAATTACAATCCGAAATTTGTGTTAAAAATTTTTATGTTAAATATTCAACATTTTTTTGTGTTAATTTAACACCATAAATGTTAAATCTACATATGAAAGTGTTAAATATTTAAAACAAAATTTTTTGACGTAATGACACAAAATTTTTTACTGTGTACATTATATTTTGTAATTTTTCCATTTTTCTTTTTTCCATGTGTAAAAATAGGTGTCAATAATTGGGGCTAAGATATGTCAATAATTAGATCAATCAGTTTTTTAACCTGTCAATAATTGGTGTATCGGGATAATCTATTTAATTATTCAAAATTACTTAGTAATTTTTTTTATTATTATTTTAAAAAAAGAAATTGATTAGTAAAAACATTACTTGAGACATTAGGGGAGGAGGGGGTCAATTGAGCCAAAAAAAGTTTAGCAATTTTTTTATAATTAAATTAAAACTAAATATTAACTTTTTTTCTCTTAGAAAGGTAGTTTGTTAAGTCTACTATCATTATCAATTCATAAATTAGACAATAAATAATGAGAATTTTTTTAAATTATTAATTTACGCAAATGCGTCAAATGGCTCAATTGACCCCCGCTCGGGAGCAATTGAGCCACTGTTTGGGGTCAATTGAACCATCAATATTTTAAGTATTAAATCGTACTTTCAATAAATAATATATTAATTATTAATTCTTATTATTATTATTGCACATTTTCAATGAACAATTCACACTTTATATAATACTCAAAAAGTGTAAATTTTATTAAATAATTTCTTACCAGCCGAAAAAAAATTTTGCATACCTAAAAATACAAAAGTCTCAATTTTTCCAAATTTATTGATTGTAATGATTTGAAATTTTGATCATGTGTGAGTTAGGCACATTAGAATTTAATTCTAAGAGGATAGAGCATTTTTTCAATTTTTTAAGTCGAGTGGCTCAATTGACCCCGTTCTCCCCTACTTCCGGCCAAATTTTGAAATTTCAGCGGAAATGCCCAAACAACAAAGCTGCTGTTCAAAAATTCACTGAAAATCAAATAAATCCCTTCCACCCAAAATATGTCAGGAAATGCCCAAAAACACAGCTCCTATTAAAAGTGGAACTCAAAATTCAAATTTTAAAAGATCCATCACGGGAGTTACATTTTGGCACACCGTATTAGGTATCAATATCAAAAGAAATGAAACTCTACGAGATAAAGATTAGAAAGAACAAAATTAGATGATACTGTTGTAGAGTGACACGTATACGATGTAAGTAAATTAATAAGTAAGAAGAAGCCTATTTAAATTCGTTAGAAAAAAAATCAAAGCAGAGTCTATAGATCTGATCAGGTTTCAGGAACTGAAGGAACAGAAGCTGGAGTATTAGTAGGTATAGAGTATATACGGGTCGAGATATCGCGTGTTCCAAGAAGTACCGATCACCTTGAAGACATTATTCATGAAGTTTCCACCTCCAACTCCACTTGTTCTTGATCTTCCTCTTGTTCTTTTTCTTATTCATCAGGTACTTACTCTTAATCCGGCAGTCGACATAGCCTTATAGCATTCAATCGGCAATCTCGTTGGTCCGGTGGTTGCTGCTGCTCCGGAATGAAGACGTCGTCATCAGGCCTTGAATTAGAGACGCTCGATGAACCAGAGATCCTCGTACTCATCAACCTTCTGCCGAAGACGATCCTGGTTCGAGCGCTCTTTGCTCTGAGTTGTCTTATATATCTCAAAAATAAAATTATTTTCGACTACATCGGCAACAACTACAACTCCTTCTTCTTCTTCTTCTTCTTCTTCTTCTTCTTCTTCTAGTATTGAAAGATAATATTACATGTATGTAGAGTATTGAAAGATGAGGGAGGACAGAAGCTCGTTGTTGAGCTCTCACTTAGCAGGAACGGTGTCACGATCGTGGGACGGGGCATTAGCATATCTCGAGCGCGTGTAGAGCACAAGCTCTACCGGCGAACGATACAGAATGAAACAGAAGAAAAGAAGAGTAGAGTAACAGTGTACATGCCAGGACGACACAGGTCGTGCCACTGTAACTGAGAGAGAATATACTTATACTTATAACCATACGCTCGAGAACTTACTTGCCCCGTTAACGTCGCGTGTTGCCCCACGTCTTCTTCTTCTTCTTCTTCTTCTTCTTCTTCTTCTTCTAGTATTGAAAGATAATATTACATGTATGTAGAGTATTGAAAGATGAGGGAGGACAGAAGCTCGTTGTTGAGCTCTCACTTAGCAGGAACGGTGTCACGATCGTGGGACGGGGCATTAGCATATCTCGAGCGCGTGTAGAGCACAAGCTCTACCGGCGAACGATACAGAATGAAACAGAAGAAAAGAAGAGTAGAGTAACAGTGTACATGCCAGGACGACACAGGTCGTGCCACTGTAACTGAGAGAGAATATACTTATACTTATAACCATACGCTCGAGAACTTACTTGCCCCGTTAACGTCGCGTGTTGCCCCACGTCACGATCAGGATCCTATTTACATAGCGCCGATCAACCTGGTGCACTCCACAGACACTACCTAAAATTTTCATTACCTCGGTTATTAAATTCGTATTACAGAAAAAAAAAAAAAATTTACTTCAATTAAATAAATTATTTTAATTCTCTTGATTTTAGGAAAAAAATTATTAAACTAAGAAATTTTTTTTTATTTGATTTAAGAATTTTTTTTGCAACGCAATAAATGTAAAAAAAACTTGACAGAAAGTTACAAAATTTTTCAAATAAAAATTTATAATTAATGAGATACGATAACTGTAAAAATTTTTCGATTTCTTTTCAAATTTTTCTGAATTTATTCCAAAATAATTGAAAATTTTTTTGGAGAGAATTTTGTGGTAGCAGTAACAATCTTTTGCCACAAATAATTTTTGTAATTTATATGATGATAATGTGAGCATTTAAATATTCAAAACTATTATATAATAATTATAAACATTAAATGCTTTCATTTATCTTAAAAATTAAATTTTAGGATACGTTTTCGTTTGAAATGATTTGCATTTTAGAATTCTCATATATTAAATAAATCCATTTTTTTTTCTTTATTGGCTATCGTCCCAATTGGGCCACTTGCCATTAAATAAATCCTTATTTTTCAAAAAATTACAAATAAATAGATTTTTTTTCATGCTAGAATTCTAATGATTTTTTTTACATTCTTTTTTGATGTTTCTTTTTTTTGTTTTATTTCTAATTTATTTATCGACTCATCTACATGATAATTAATAATAATTTAATTATTTTATATAAAAATATATTCTATAATTTTATTTTCAACGCTCAATTAAAAAAGT
Source organism: Cotesia vestalis (assembly GCA_000956155.1). NCBI lineage: Eukaryota > Metazoa > Arthropoda > Insecta > Hymenoptera > Braconidae > Cotesia > Cotesia vestalis. The sequence goes on along the minus strand of JZSA01005280.1, from coordinate 16,154 downwards.
TTAATATTTATAATTATTGTATAATAGTTCTGTAAAGCCTAATTATGACTAATGATTAAAAACTAAAGCTATAATTGATACAAAGTCTATAGAGAGTTTAATGAAACAACATATACATATATATAAATAATATAAAGAAAGGGAGGAATAAAAATCGCCGGGATACGGTGGTATCGGTTCCAAGAAAGGCTTATCAGCGTCGGATATGTTAATGGCGACCATGTCGTCCCCTCGCCGCTCCCAACTGCCCCTGAGTCTGGCTGTGGGTTCGAGATATATTGCCGGTGCCCCGGATTGTCGTTGAGCTTGAAGTAGAGATAGATGTAAAGGTATACACAGAATATAGGGTGTATGTAATTTAACAACGATAGTTAAATGTGTATGAGCATACTCGTGTATAAAATATAACTGAAAAATAGAGAATAGCCCGGCAAGGAGTGAGTAAGTGGGTAGAAGAAAGAATTGCAATTAGAGAAAGTAAGAAAAAATATAAAACCCAAAGTATTAAGCAAGTTGAACCAACTACATTGACAGAAAAATTTAGTACGGAGTACTAAATCGATCTAGTAACAAAATTTTTAGTCATTTATTTAGGAGAAAATATTTTTTTATTTGATCTGTATTGAAAATGTGAGCTTCAATGCCTGTTGAGCCAAACGAAACTAGATAATTTAAGACTAATGCGACTTCATCAATCATTTCTTCCTGGCGGGTAGGAAAATAGATCTAAAGTATTTAAATCTTATTAAATACACGGAAAAAAAAAATGTAAAAATTACAGTATATAATGCAACGTGGCGATTCGTGATGAAAACTAGAAAAATTACAGTTTCAAATGTAATTATTACAGATTTTATAAGAATTACATTTTAAAATGTAATATTTACATTGAAAGCTCTGAATATTTATTTATTTATTTATTTACTTCCCATAAATTACACACTGAAAAAAAAAAATTCTTGACTAGAGTGTAAATTTTCTTGACTCAAGAAAATATCAAGGAAGATTGAAAATTTCTTGAATGAAGTCTATGAAGACAAGATAAATTTTTTGAGCCAAGAAAATTTCTTCTTGCTCCAAAATAACTTTTGTTTTCCTTAAAATTTTCTTGGCGCAAAGAATTTGTTTTTTGTGTGCACACAGAAAACAAAATGTTCTTGAATCAAGTATATATTTTTGAAGAGCTCAATATTCTTAATTTGAGTAGAAAAATTCTTGATTTAAGAAAAATTTTCTTGATTCGAGGAAATTTTACTTAATTCAAGAATTTTTCGTCTTGATTCAAGACAATTACCCTCTTCAAAATTATATTCTTGGTTCAAGAATTTTTCTCTTGAATCAAGTTAATTTTTTTTCTGTGCATACATAGTCGTACAAGAAAAACTACATATAATCCCCATAGAGACAAAAGTTGTCTGTACATAGAGTAGGGAAAAAAAGATGGGCTTAATGTTTAGTGATATACAAAAAATTCATAACTAAATTAAGTCACTTTTTCAATGAAAATGAAGTTAGCCGACATTTCAAAATTTTTAGAAATTTTTTATTAAAAAAATGTCAATTAAATAATTTAAAAAAAAAATCCACCTGTAAAAAACTTGAAAAACTGTAAGTGCAATTTTTTAGAAATATCTTTTTAGTTGTAATTTAATTAATTAAAAAAAATCAAAAATTTTCCGACGTCTGCTAACTTCACTGTCATACTTTTTCATGAGCCTTAAAGTATAAATTAAAAATTTTATATTTGCTTTTTTTTTGTATCTGGTAACTAATTTATTATTCTTTTATTATTTTAACCATTTTTTTATTTCGACTTTGTTTGTTTTATTAATTTTCAATAATTCTTTATATAAATATTAAATTAAAAAATTATAAAAGTATTATTTCAAACTGTAATTTTTCTAGTTTTAATTACAACGAGACCGATTTAACATTTTATATTATAATTTTTCGAGTTTTTTTTTTTTTTTTTCCGTCTAGAACTAAATTCTTCTATCAGTGATATAACTACACAGTTGAAGAGTGCAAACGAAATAAACCCTTTCCAATTTCTCTTTCTCCTCGTTGTTCTCTTTGTCTTAATTCTCATGGTAGATGGTACATACATTTATATTTATATATAGTTTGAGATCGGTTGCATGCACGTGCAATTAAGAATGGCCGTCGGCCCTGAAGAGTGAGATGGAGACTGCCAGCACTCAGGCAGATCCATCGATGACTGCTTATTTACAGAGCCGAGAACACGGCCCGCTGCCACGTGAGATGTTAACCGAGGATAGTCTATATACACTAGTGTATTATACTGTAGACTCTTTGGGTGCATCAGCATCACCAGCATCAGCATCAGCACCAGAGAGCCCGAGCCAGAGAGTGAGCGGACTTAATGCTCCTCGAAGAGAGGAAGAAAGAAAGAGAGAAAGAGCCTGGGATCCAAAGAAAACTTAACTCGGCAATCTGTCCGTGGATCTTATTCCTCTGGGACCTCGCCCGAGGAGGCAATTAAAGTATCCGGGTAATTCGACCCACCAGATCAGGAGTTACGCTCAACAACGTGTCATACGTTTCCCGAGTCACATTTTCGACTACTTAATTCTAATTCTTCTTATTATTTTATTTTACTCCCGATCAAATAGCTTGAGGTTTGATTCAACTTTCAACTTTCGAGGCAGAAACTCGCGCGTGCGTACGAGTTCGGACAATTAGAGGGGATGCTCACTCTGTAAAGTTAAGTTTACTATTGGGGAGTTTGCTGGCAATTGTACGGCATCCACCGAACGTACAGCAGCACGTCATTCAAATGAATTTTTATTTTTATAATTATTTATCATGGTGGTCTCATTCAAAGTCGCTGAATTTAATCTGTCGTGGCAGTTTAAAATTAATCGTAAATAAATAATGGATTTAAAAAATAAAAAATTGTAAATAAGTTAAAAATAAAAATAGAGTGATTTACAAATAAATTTATTTTATTTTAAAGAAATCGTGAAGTGCTTGATATTTATCATTGTAAATATTTTATTGATACACAGAAAAAAAAAATTTTATCTCAAGATAATTTTGTCTTGCTCCAAATAAACTTTGGTCTGCCTTAAAAATTTTTTTTTTCTATATACGTGATTGTAAAAATAAAATTATTACAATACAAAAATATTTCTAAAAGCAGCCCACTTTTTTTTCGTTTTTTAAACTAATAAATTATTTTCAGATTTTTAATTTAATTATAAACCACAAGCGTTAGATCGTAATATTTTGCTTTGTTAAAAAAAAAAAAATATTTACTGACATTCAATAAATATTTTTAAATTAATAATAACAATCTCTTTTAATTTGTTCCAGGGGAAGATGAGGAGTGGAGTGACTCAGAGAAGACCCCGTCGGTGAGCAGCGGGGTGGATGGTGGAGGATCAACAGTATCCAGCCCAACACCGCCGCACCCGGACGAAGAAACGAGTCTCCCGCCTCCCCCAAGACTGAACCAAGCGTCAGGAATTTTGAGCAACTCGTCAATCGAAGACTTCCGCTTGCGCCTGAACATCCTCTCCGATGACGCGCGAAAGCGGTTGAGCAGCCTCGCGGACGATTACGAGCTATCAAAAGCCCTGCGACAAGGATCGAAGAGCCTAGAAAGGAGTCCCGCGAGGGCCGACAACGATGACGGAACGTCTTCGCCAAAAGAGACTGAATCCAGCAGATCGACTGGTTCGCTGTGCAAGCGCCGGGATTCCGACGAGTCCCGGCGCTCGGACACCAGTTCCGAGCACCCGAAGAAGATGCGCCTGGATGAAGATGCACCTAGACTCCGGTTGAACGCCAGTTTGGCGACAGATCCAGCACTGAGACCCGCCACTGTTGCTGCTCTGACCCTAAAACCCGACGGTCTGTCTCCACCGAACTCGGGGTCTTCGCTGCCAGTGGGGCTGCAGAACGCCCTGGCCTCTGGGAGGCTCTTCGTGATACCTACTGACGGCAAGGACCCGATCACCGTCGACCCGAGCCGGCCCATTCCGCTCTACTGTCCGCCGTGCGGGATCAGGTTTTCATCCGCCAGCACTTTGGAGGCTCACCGGACCTTCTACTGCGCCCACAGACCGAGAGCCGAGGAGGACAACGCTAACGACGACGATGAAGACAAGCCCAGCAAATACGAAGTTCGAAAAGCGTACGCGTGTCCTCACTGCTCCTACAGCGCCGACAAAAAAGTTTCGCTGAACCGTCACATGCGGATGCACGCAGCTTCGCCGGCAACTCCAGCTCCCGTTCCTGTTCCTCCGGTTCCTGCTGTTCCGCCAGCGTCTACCACTCCAGTTTCGATCTCCAGCAGCAACAATACTCCAACGAACGGGCTGGTAAACGAAGAAACCGAGCGGTACTGCAGGAACTGCGACATCAGATTCAACTCTTTGAAGACTTACCGCGCTCACAAGACTCATTACTGCAGCACCCGGCACGTGGTCAAGGACCCGCCTACTCCAGTTCCTGCAAAAGCGTCCCCTCCAACAAGTTCCAGTCCTGGAGACTCTCCACCGCCGCAACCGTGTCTCGCTCTGCCGACAAACCCGATCCTGATCGTTCCCTGCTCGTTGTTCCGCGGGGCGAGTGTTCTGGCGGCCCCTTCGCTTCCAGCTCCAGACACCGCGTGCTTCCTCTTACCGAACGGATCGCTCCAACCGATGACCAGGGGTCTGGCGCCGGCTGGAAACTCTATAGACCCCTCGCAAGTTCTCAGGGTGGCTAACAAGCCGGTGACTCCGGCTGTGGTCGCCGTTCCGTCAAGGCCTAACTCTCCGTCTTCTGCGGCCTCGACTCCCCTGGATCTCAGCATCAGAAGGTCTCCGGTGCTGCATCAGGACGAAAAGGAAAATCGCGTTTCTCCAGCTCCTTCCTCATTGCCGCTATCCAGCAGTCCAAGGTCACGAGGAAGCGCTAGTCCGCGCACGAGGTCCCTGCCGACGGTCCAAACAGCCGGTTCTGGAACGGCAACACCAACTGTTCCGCCAACGGAACTAGCGCTGAGACTTGCGGAGCTACCTCCGCCTCCAGTTCCTGGAGTTCTCGTCAAGCAGGGTGTTTCCAGGTGTAAAGAGTGCAATATTGTATTCTGTCGGCATGAAAATTTTGTCGCTCATAAAAAACACTATTGCCAAGCGAGGGAAAATACTGTCTGCAGTCCTCCGCCTTCAGACACACCCTCACCTCCGCTGGTGCAGCTGATCTGTGCGGCTTGCGGGATCAAGTTCGCTTCCATGGATAATCTCGTGGCTCATCAAGCTTTCTATTGTCCAAAAAAACCAGAGTCTCAGGAGCATCATACGCGTTGCCCTAAATGCAAGGTTCGTTTTTTTTTTTTTTATTTTTATTCAAGTTTGGTCATTATCTGTTTTTTTTTTTTTTTTAATTATTTAATTAATTTAAATTGCTTGGTATTTAGGTGATGATTGAAACTGGTGCAACGCATACTTGCTCGATACAAGCCGGTGGGTGGAGATGCCCAGTTTGCGGTGCAGTTAGTCCAACTGCTGGTGCTGCTCAACGTCACATGGATGCTCATCAAGGTGTCAAAGCTTTTCGGTGTACTATTTGTCGGTACAAGGGTAATACTCTTAGAGGAATGAGAACGCATATTAGAATGCATTTTGAAAAACGTGGAACTGATTTACAGGTTTGTTTTATTTTTGTTTTATTATTATTAGTAAATATTTACAAGTGGGATCAAGCATTTAAATTTTCATTTTTTTTTTTAAATAGAAATTTTATCCAAAAAAAAGCGAGCCGAAATTTTTTCCATCTTTTGAAGGCTAATTTAAAAAAATCTTTATTTTTTTCTTTCACGACATTTTTTATCATAAATCTACCATAAAATTAAGCAAAATGAAAAAAACACTGAAAAAGTTAATTTTTCAGCTAATTATGACCCAAAATGGATTTGAATTCACTTGTAAATAATTACCTAATTATTTATTATAATTGATATATTTATGTCGGTTTAAAAATGTCTGGAAAAGATTTAAATATTTTGTTGCTTCTATAAGTTTCATCCCCAAAATTTTCTGTAAAATAATTAGTAATTAATTCTGTCATAAAAATTTTATTTTTTAAATTTATTTCAAAATTACTCAAACCATTTATGCATCAATTAAATATTAAATATATTCATACAGTGGCCAGGTTGCTAGTAAAATTAAACAGGCATAAAAATCTCAACTATGAATTAGCCTAATGATTGTAATATTTAAATAAATTGAATTAATATTAACTAATGATTAATTGTAGGAAGAAAATTACATAACATGTGTGTTGGATGACGACACAACGTCAGTGGCAACACCTGAGCCAGCAACGGCAACAACTCCCGAAGAAATTCCCGCCGAAATTCAAGTCAACGGAAAAACTGAAACAAGGAAAAGTCCTCAGCCTCCGCAGCCTCCTCCAGCAGCTCCAGCTCCACCATTAGCACCATCACCGGTGGCAGTACCACCAACAGCAACCGCAGCAGCAGCAGCAGCAGTAGCGAGTCCAGTAGTGACAGTAGCAGCAAACAAAGTTAAGCAAGAACGTGAAGATACACCACCACCTGAAGAAACAGTTGATCCAGCTAAAACAAACACCAACTCACGATACTGCCGCTCTTGCGATATAAGTTTCAACTACTTGAGCACCTTTATCGCCCATAAGAAGTTTTACTGCTCAAGTCACGCCGGTGAAGCAAGTAATAACAACAATAACAACAGCAATAATAATAACAATAACTCAAATAGCCATACGACGAGCCCTCCAGCTGGCAGAACTGAAGCTTCCCTCCTATAGGTTTTACAATAATTACCATTAAAAAAAAAAAAATTTATCGATTAAATCATTAAATAATTAAATAAATTCTCTTACATTTTTGTATTCTGTCGATTTAAATGATCTGCAGATGTTATAGGACTGTTAATTGTTGCCAGTTTTAAATGTTAATAATACACTAGGTTTAATATTTCGTGTGATTACTATTTCTTCATTTCTTCTTTATCATTATTGTTATTAAAAAAAATTTTTTTTTTTTTTTCAATTTTAAGGACCAGTTTTTCAATCCGGGATAAAATTTTATCCGAAATAAAAATACTTACAATACAATAAAAAAAAAAAAAAAAACAAACGCAAAAAGCACACCCAATTTAGCATTCTATTGAAAAATAAAATTTTATCCCGGATTTAAATACTGGCTCTAACTATCAATCCAGGGAATTGTTCGTACTTATTTAAATTGATGTAAATAAAAGTAATTATAAAGGAAAGAAGAAAAGAGAAGTGAAGAAAAATAAAAATAATTAATTTACAATGAATAATATAACTGATAATTGAATTTTATGTGATTGTATGATCGTTTACTTTATAAATGATTTGAATCGTCATGTAAATAAATTTCCAAATTATATATATATATATGTATGAGTATAAAAATGACAAGGTTATTAAGATCAACTTGTATGCGTATTAATATATCAATATCGATGTAATTAATTTTTTTGTCAGTTTACGGTTGTCACGAGTGATATGAAAATTCAGCAGGTCTTGACATTCGCTTGGCAGACCAAAAATAATAATGATAATGATAATGGTAATGATTAAATTAATAATTATAATAACAATAACAATAATAATAATAATTATAATAATAATAATAATAATAATTGGAATATTGACAGCCCGTTGGGTGCAGTCTCATGACTTTTTGAATAATCTCGTAGAATGTAGTTATCTGAATAGAAAAATTCTTTTTAAATATACAATTATTTCATGATAATTAATAAAAAATTAAAGGTGAAAGATAATAATAATAATAATAATAATAATAATAATAATAATAATAATAATAACTATAATATTATTAATGAAATTGATAATGGAGTGAATGTAAAATGTGTACAGTAGAAAGGTAGAGTATTACTTATAACACGTACGATATAGTTAATGAATGATACCAATCTCAGCTTGTGAATCTGTTAAATTACGTTGCAATATAACATTTAATATATATATATATATATATATATTATTATTATTAATTATTATTATATAAATGAATATATATAAATATAAATATATAAATATTAAAAAATAAATAACTTGATAATTAACGCGCCCGTTGACAGTGCGCTCGCGATCACGTCACATTTGTGTTGATAATAAAGCACATGAGCTTTAATAAATTATTTTTTTTTTAAATCTGTGATTTGATGTGAACTATCATAATTATAAAAAAAAATTTTTCTTCTAGTTGTAGCAATTTTAAATTAAGTTTATAGTTATTGTTTTTTAATTGAGAGTTTAAAATTTTTTAATAATTGATATATTAATTAATAATTTGACATTGAAAGTGATTGAAATTTTTATTAATTATTTTTAATTAATGTTAATATTAAATCGCGTTACTGATGCCATAAGGACGTATCCCGAAAAAAATTTTTTTTTCTAATTTGAAATTAACTTTGATCAAAATTTTTTTGTAATTTGAAATTTGTGATAATTTCTTGATTTAATTTAAAAAATTTTTCATCAAAGAAAAAAATTATTTTTTGTACGCCCTTATGGCATCTGTAACGAGAAATAAAAATTTGCTATGACAAAGAAAAATTTTTTTTTTTTCATGTGCTTTATTATTGATGCAAATGTTAAAAATTCTGATGCGAATAATCAAAATAAAATAACCGCGTATAAAAAATAAATAATTAATTAAATATCTTCCTTTGAGGACGCGCGGTTCTCCGACGCGGGTGCACACAATTGTATAAATTAGAATATAAGGCCAGTGTTACATGTATACGCAGTGTACTCATATCTTATGATAAAATTAAAAAACAAAACATATTCTAGCGCAATAATAAATTTTTAAAAACCGTATGTTCGATCGGTACAATTACAAAATCTTGAACAATTGTAATTCTGAGCTATTGAAATAGAAAAAAACATTTTAATTACAATATCATGCGCTAGTTCATTTTATTAAATTATAATTTTTATTTTGATGTTAAAAAAATGTATTTTTCTTTTCTTTACATTTATATACATGAATCTTAATAGACTGTACTATCAAAAATATTGTTATTTTTGAATCATTCATTAAATAAATACACTCTGTGATCGAGAAAACGGTCGGATAGTCGCGTAATTTTTATATTACGTCACAGGGAGGCTAGAATTTATCAATTAGTATAAATAAATAAAATAAACTCAAATATATTTGTATTAATTAATCATTCCAAGTTAAACAAAATATTTCGATGATTTAGTTAATTAATTAAAATAAATTTATTTCTTCTTTCTTAATGGCAAGCCTTCAAGTGTCGTTGGAAATAAATTAAAAAAAAAAAAAATAATTAATATTAATTAAAATTTTTGTAAATATTTACAAGTGGGGTCAAAGATATTAATTTTCATTTTTTTTTAACGAAATTTCTATCTGATTTCATTGATAAAAAAATTTTTTTTTTTTTTTTAAATACATAAAAAAATGAATTAAAAAAAAAAAAAAATCACAATTTTAACAAATTTCTAAATTTTTTAGAAAATTGTGACATTAAAATTCTTTTTTTTTTTTTTTAAATTGTTCTTTTCTTGACCAAAAATTTTTTTTTCTCACTTCTAAGCTTACTTCTATTAATTATTTTTATTTTAAGGAGTTACATGTATTTCACGGTTTCAAAAATTCGATTTAAAAAAAAAAAAAAAAATAATGATTTATAAAAAATTCCAAATGCTTTATTTCAACAGTATGACTTAAAATTTCTTTTTAAACAAAAAATGAATTAATATTTAGAGATCATATTAAACTTAGTAAATAAATAACCAAATTTAATAAATGATTGAAATTATACCTAATGAATAACGATACTGAAATAATAAATTAAGAAGATTTCTTAATGATCATCATCATGACCTTCTTCGTCACTGTGAATTTCTGATATTAATACACCACTATAATTACTGTCATCACTATTATTGTCACTGTCATCATCATCATCACTGCCTTCATCATCATCATCATCATCATCATCATCATCATCATCATCATCAGTATTTTTATTCTTCAACTTCGCTTTAAATTGAGCATACGCGAGTCCGTAGTGCTCAATATCACTGTCCTCTACGGTGTACTTGGAATTGTCCAAATTGTAAATATAATTATCATATTCATCGTCGGACAGGTCAGACTCTCCATCATGCAACCACATTCTACTGGCAGCTTGTTCCATATCTTCAACGCCGATCGAACCTTCTGAGTGGTAATCATCTGAGTCAGGGTAGTCGTTTTTCCAATTAGATTCACAATTCGAATCCTCCGAATCGTCATCCGATAATTCACAATTTTCTCGGTACTTATCATCAAACACCATCTCATCGTTGTACGGTTCAATCGTAAAGGAATCATCAATTGATTTTATTGTATCTTCCATGACACAATAAACATCGAAAACAAACTCCGACGGATCCTGTAAATAAATTCATTTAATTTTAAAGACATAAGCTCATCTTTATATTATACTCATCGAGACCTTTCATTTGAGTACCCACATGCATTTTGATATATATTTACATATTTATATATATAATATACATACATATATAAAATATATGAAAAATTGATGTGGGTACTCGAATGAAAGGTCTCGATGAGCATAACATCGAGGTGAACTTGGATCTTTAAAAATGTCAATAGTTGACAAGATAGCAATGTCAGTTCTTTATTACTGACATTTTTTAAAATATAAGCTCATCCCGATGTTACACTCATCAAGAACTTTCATTTGAGTACCCACATCAATTTTTCATATATTTTATATATTTATATATATGAATATATGAAAAATATATGAAAAATTGATGTGGGTACTCAAATGAAAGATCTTGATGAGTGTAACATCGGGATGAGCTTATATCTTTAAAAATGTCAATAGTTCACAAGATACGAGGTCATTTTTTAACTATGTACATATAGATAGAGTATTTTCGAATTCACCCTAAATAATTATTACAATAAATTAACTATTGATGAAAATAATATGAAACCTTGAAAAGGGACAAATTCAAGTCAAGGCCTTAGCAATGACACAAAATTTTATTAAAAATACCTATTTTATCATTTGACTATCCTGAACACAAAATTTTTATTATTCCTTTAATAATATAAATTCGTCTCCAAAAATTGGAATCTAATATAGGGTGTCTAATTATTAAACTAAATTAATGAAAAGAATAAAAGAGTAATTGTAATTAATTTTGAATTGAAAAGTAAAAAAATTACCGTAAGATCTGCATCTTCAACTTTTTTAGTGCAAGAAACAGAATCTTCGACATCTATAAGAGTCATACTGAGATCATTATCTTTTCCATCTGTATCTGATGACTCTATTTCCCGGAAGCAATTAACAAATTTGTAACGATTTTCTCGTGAGTCTTCTTGTTTTTGTGTCCGGGTTTTATTTAGAACGTCAACTGAGCGCTGTTTGTAATTAGCTTTAAGCTGATTAGTTGTAAGTGTCTTTGCGATTTCTTTCACAGCATTTACTTCCTTGAAAAAAAAAAAAAAAAAAAAAAAAAAAAAAAAAAAAAAAAAAAAAAAAAGTTTTACATAAATTAAAAAAAATTCTCAAATAAAAATTATAATACTAAAGTTAGCTGACGTTTTTAATTTTTTGATTTTCTTTTAATAATTAAATTAGAACTAAAAAATATTTTTAAAAAATTTCATGCATTATTTTTCAAGTTTTTTACAAATTAAAATTAAAAAAAAAAAAAATTTTTTAATCATTTTTTCAGTAAAAAAAAATTCTAAAAATTTTTACATGTCGGCTAACTTAATTTACATATAAAAATTAATAATTTAAACAATATTAAAAACTTAACCTGATTTTGCACAGTTCCAGCAAACTTTACAACAGTTTTCAAAGGTTCTTTAGGATCCGCAACTTCAGCAGCTTCCGCATCAACTTTCCTTTTCTTACAAGCAATTATCAAGGCATCCAGTGGTTCATCTGAATTACGTCTTTTGACTCTTAATATCGTCGTCATTTTATTTTAATTGAAATAATTACGACAGTAAAAATCAATAATTATTTACGCAATTCTACGAAATTAATTTATTCGTCAAATTGAAAATTGTAAGTCGTTTTCAGATTTTTCTAGAACATCGAACAAGTTTTAAGGTTAAAAATACAAACAATCACTCTTACGATCAAGTTCACTGTCACCTTACGTGTGATAATGCACAAAACGATGAAAAAATAAATTTATGTAATAAACATTCATACTTTTTAATTGTTTTTCCAATGATTAATCAAGAATAAGGTATGGAATTTTAGAATAAAAATATTGCACGCTGTAAACACAGAACACAGGTTACTATTTACGACATGACACAAAGTACGTACTCCACAATTTAATTTTTAGTGTGAAATAAATAAAAAATGGAGTTGGCAACACTTAATATTAATTTAATTTTAAATACCATACATTGAAAACAGCGAATTCTCTGTTACCGCATGACTTAATTTATTAATAATATTTATTATTAATAAATTTATTTATTAAATTAATTTATTAATAAATGAAAATTAACTTAGCAGATAATTAATAATTTTAAGAATTTTTGTAACAAATAAATTATGACAAAAAAAATATGAAATCAAAGTTAAAAGACGTCTAAAAATTTTTGATTTTTTTTATTACTTAAACTACACCTAAAAAAATATTTATAAAAAATTGCACTTATATTTTTTCAAGTTTCTTACATGTGACAATTTTTTTTTTAATTTTTTAAATGAAATTTTTACAAAAAAAAATTTATAAAAATTTTGAAATGTCGGCTAATTTCATTTTCATAAAAAAATTGACATTTAGAAATTTTAAAAAACTAAAAATGCAATTTCTTAAAAAATAACTTTTTGAAAATTTATTTTTTAAAAAAAATTAAAAAATTGTCAAATGACAGCTAACTTTAATGTCATTATTAATAATATTTATTAATAAATTTATAAATAAAAAAGTAGGTGAAAAATTAAAATTTTTTAATTTTTTTTACTCTGCTTGTTTTTACGACGAATTTATGACAACAATTGTCGTAAAAGGAAAAAATAAAGATTTTAATAGATTTTTTGCCTTAAAAAGTTGGAAAAAAATTGGATTTCATTATTTGAATAAAATTTCTATTTTATCCTTTTTTGATAGATTTTTTTTTTTGTAAAGTACCCTTACTATTTTTATTAAAAAAAAAATAGTTTGCTACAACTTAAATTTTTTCTTCTTCAATTAAATTTAAGCATGAAAATGTTGTTATCATTACTTTGTTTAAATTTACTCTGAATGTACATTCAATAATTAAATTTCATACAAATAATTAATTATTATTTTAATTATTGAAGTTTTTAGTATCTGTAATGATCAGGCTTGAATGGTCCATTGACTGGGATGTCCAAGTATTTAGCTTGATCAGGAGTCAATTTAGTTAATTTAACACCAAGATGATCAAGATGTAATGCAGCAACTTCCTCATCCAACTAAATAATAAAAAATAATCATATTATAATATTAAATCTCTGAAGAAATAATAAATATATAATTAAAAAAAAAAAAAAAAAAAAAAAATTTATTTAATTATCATGATTAATAATGCATGCATATTGTAAAAACCTTTTAGTTTTCTTAGTTCAATTTGCGCAAGAACTTGATTAGTGAACGAAGTACTCATAACAAAGCTAGAATGTCCAAAAAAAAAAAAAAAAAAAAAAAAATAATTTTACCTTTTTAGGAAGCATATGAACATCAATGTTGTAAGAATCAAATTTAGTCCACAGTTCAATTTGCGCAAGAACTTGATTAGTGAACGAAGTACTCATAACAAAGCTAGAATGTCCTGTAGCGCATCCTAAATTAACAAGACGTCCTTCAGCCAAAACAATAACATGTCTTCCGTTGCTCAGAGTGTATCTATCAACTTGAGGTTTGATATTTATTTTTTCCTTAGCATTCTTGTCTAACCATGAAACTTGAATTTCACAGTCAAAGTGTCCAATATTACAGACAATTGCATCATCTCGCATGACTTCAAAATGTTGGCCTCCAATGATATCTTTACAGCCAGTAGTGGTTACGAAAATTTGTCCTTTTGGAGCAGCCTCTTCCATTGTTGTTACTTCGTAGCCTTCCATAGCTGCTTGCAGGGCGTTAATCGGGTCTATTTCAGTAATGATAACCCGACCACCAAGAGCGCGAAGACTCTGAGCGCATCCTTTACCTACGTCACCGTATCCAGCAACAATACAAACTTTTCCAGCAATCATTACGTCTGTTGCGCGTTTTATTCCATCGATCAATGACTCACGACACCCATAAAGGTTGTCAAATTTGCTCTATAAATAATTAATCATCATTAGTTAATCGTTGTTTTTATTAACGGGGTATTCTGGTCTAAAATCATCAATTTCTGGTCATTTTTTTATGTATTTAAAAAAAAATATATATCAATAAAATCAAATAGAAATTTCGTTAAAAAAAAAATAAAATTAAAATGATTGACTCTACTTGTAAATATTTACCAAAATTATAACTAGTAGTTGTTTGAATAAGGATGAAATAGTTAAATTAACAACTAAATAAAATTAATTAACAACTCCACGAAAAAAGTATTTCTGTACTTATTGGCTAAAGTTAGCTGAAGCATTTTTTGCAACAGTTTTTTATAAATAAAAAAAAATTGGCAACTCAAATTCGCGTGCAAATTGTACCATCGGATTCCTTGAATTTTTTTACATCTTTAAAAAAAAATTAAGTTTGGCAATTACTTCAAGAAAAATTTCGTAGTGGGGATATTTACCAAATCTTCTAAGGACACAGAAAAAAAAATTGAATTGATTCAAGAGAAAAATTCTTGAACCAAGAATATAATTTTGGAGAGGGTAATTGTCTTGAATCAAGACGAAAAATTCTTGAATCAAGTAAAATTTCTTTAAATCAAGAATTTTTCTACTCAAATTAAGAATATTAAACTCTTCAAAATTAAATACTTGATTCAAGAACATTTTTTTTCCTGTGAACATATTTTTAAAGGATTACCCTGATTAAACAAAATGATTTGATATGATTAAAAATGATTATTTTTCTAATTATTTTTAATCCAGTCAAATCATGTAAATCATTTCAAATCATATCTCTTAAGGGGCATTCAATATTGTGAAATCATTTTTAATCATTTTGTTTAATAAGGGTAAGCTTTAAAAATAAAAAAAAATTGATTTTTTCAAATTTCTAGACCAGAATACCCCTTAATGTTCGAAACAATAATAATTAAATACAAACCTTTGTAACAGAATCATTAACATTAATCGCTGGCACTTTTAAAGTACCGTTCTTAACCATTTTATAAAGATTGTGAACTCCAGTAGTTGTTTCTTCAGATATTCCCCGGCAATTTGCTAAATACTGAGGATACTTATCGTGAACAAGGTTTGTAAGATCACCTCCATCGTCAAGTATCAAATTAAGCGGCTCTCCATTTTTGAAAACAAGAGTTTGTTCAATGCACCAGGTGTATTCTTCTTCAGTTTCACCTTTCCAAGCGTAAACCGGCACTCCTGTTTTGGCAATCGCTGCAGCAGCGTGGTCTTGAGTACTGAAAATGTTGCATGATGACCATTGTACCTAGAAAATAAATTAATTTAATTATACGATAATAATATGGGATAAATAACAATCAATTTGTGTTACAAAATTCAAGAGGTTAACAGATAACCCGAGTAATCATAAAAGTTTTAGTTACTAAGAAGATAAATTTAGAAAAAAACAAGTTTTTTTTTATAATAGATAAAGAGTATGATAATTACCTCTGCCCCTAGTTCAACCAGAGTTTCAATGAGAACTGCTGTTTGTACAGTCATATGCAAGCAACCAGCTATTCTTGCTCCTTTCAATATTTTCTTTGGCCCGTATTTTTTACGCAATGCCATCAATCCTGGCATTTCATTTTCTGCCATTGTTATCTCTTTTCTTCCCCATTCTGCCAATGAAATATCGGCTAAAAAAAAATATTATTAATTTTATTATTAAATAATAGCATTAATTTTTTTTATAATGAACTTAAAATTTATATTTAAATTAAAAAAAAAAAAAAAAAAAAACTTTTG
>JZSA01005279.1:0-13941 GCA_000956155.1 Cotesia vestalis | reverse complement strand
AAAAAAAAATTAATTAAAAAGTTTGACATGTGAAAATTAATAAAAATTTTTAGAAGCATTTTTTTATTGTAATTAATTTATTAAAAAATTTTTAAAATTGACAGCTGACTGCTAACTTCAGTATTATAATTATTAAAAAAAAAAATTAATTAAAAAGTTTGACATGTGAAAATTAATAAAAATTTTTAGAAGCATTTTTTTATTGTAATTAATTAGTTAAAAAATTTTTAAAATTGACAGCTGACCGCTAACTTCAGTATTATCTAAAATTGACAGATGTAAAAATTTTTTTAGATACTTACAGCAATTAAATTGTTGTAAAAAAATTAAATAAAAAAGTTTGACATGTAAAAATTAATAAAAATTACAAGTGAAAATTTTTAGAAGAACTTTTTTTATTGTAATTAATTTGTTAAAAAAATTTTTTAAATTAACAGCTGATTGCTAACTTCAGTATTATGAAAGTGAACAGTTTTGAAATGAGAATGAGTCTTTACTCTGGTGCCCGGTAGAAAAAGATGAAAAAGAAGAAGATACATAGAAAGGTAGCGCGCAGTAGCAGTATCAGTATGTGAAAACATTGTCAAGTGTTTAGTAATGTTTCCAAGCAATAAATAATACTTTTTATTATTATTTTAAAGATATACTATAATTATAGGAGTAATTATCAATTATTATGCTAAAGTATTGTTAAGAAAAATAAATAAATAAATATTAAAATGGCACAGTCTATTTTTGATGCACTATCAGGTAAATTTATAATTCAAATATAAATAATAGGGTTAGCTAACTTTACAAATTAACAGTTAAATTTATTAATTTTTTAATAAAATATTGATTAAATATACTGTAAGCTTATCAATAAAATATTTACCGTTTTTTTTTATTCTCAGGCGTCTCTCTGGACAGTTCTACTGTACAATCATTGCTCGAATCACAAAATCTTATGCCAGATATCGAACAACCAGGTAAAATTTTTGATCTCTTTTATTTAGCTGCTGAATTAAAAATATTAATTGATATTAATAAAGGAATGGATCAAGATGAAGAGGACATTTTTCAATGTGGTAAATGTAAATGTCAATTCACGTCGTTGCACATGTTTTTGTTACACAAAAAATCGCATATAAAAAAACAAGAACAGACTGTTGATATAAGTCAGTATTTAATAAGTGATAATAGTCAAGTACAAGTACACAATGAGGATCCATGTCAAGATCCTACTACACAGTACAATCCGACAGAAACATTTATCCAAACTAATCAACTCACCGAGCCGATAATACTAGAAGAATCTGACATGTTGTTCAGGTAAAATATTTAAAATATACACGAAAAGTAAACTGTAATAATTAATGATCAACTGCTAAAAATTACCATTTAAAATACTAAAATCCTGATTTTAATAATCACTATGTAATATTTATCATTTAAATGCTGCAATTTATTCTTTACAGTTTACTTTTTTTCGTGTAGTATTTTGTTTTTATTAAAAATTACTAATTGAGTTACTTTTACTCAGTATGGATCAAGAAAACTCGAGCTATCTCACAGCAGATGCTGAGTTTGGAGTACCAATTATTCTCAATACTGAAAATCTTGAAAACTTCACAGCGCCGTCATTGATATCCGATGATAATTTGCTGAAAGATGATAGTAATGATGTACACCAGTCACGAACAAGTGACACAGCGTGTCAGGATGATGTTGGTTATGATGTTTCTCCTAATGAAATTGTGCCAATTGATAATAATATTATGGATGATATTGTAGATGGTTTAGAAAGTCAAGATAATACCAATCCACCATTAAATTTAAAGGTACTTGACAGCTGATTTAACCCTCGTTTTTTTTTAAATTAAAAAAAAATTTTTAGTTAATTGTAAAAAAATAAAAATCATGTTAAGTATTTGATGAATTATTACAGTACAAGTGCAATTACTGCCACAAACAATTTGCTAAAAAGTTTTATTGGCAGCAACATGAACGTTCTCATACAGGAGAGAAGCCTTATCAGTGTGTTGTTTGCGGACGTGCGTTTGCACAGAAGTCGAATGTTAAAAAACACATGTCATCGCACAAAGTATGGCCCGGTACAGCCATACATTCGCTACCTCCAGAGGTAATTATGATTCCCCGAATAATGATCTCAACTTAAAACTGATGCACTGATAGACGGATTTTTTTATATTTAATAAGCTTTATTCTCTTAAACAATAATTTTAATTCAAAAATAATAAATTTATTCGTTTCTGTTTATCTTCAGGCACCACCTGATGGGAGTATTGATCGTACTTATCATTGCCAATTTTGCAAAGAAATATTTGAATCGTACAAAGCACTGAAAGGTCACTTGATAGTATCACATATGACATTGAAAGTATACAAATGCGTACAGAGCAGTTGTAGTATGATGTTTGCTGACTTAGATGATTTTCTCGAACACACACGAAGTCATAAACGCTCAGAATATCGTTGTCATGTGTGTGGTGAAGTATTTAATACGCTTTCAGATCTTGGTCTTCATCAGTATGTCCACTCCGTCCAAAAACAGAAGACAACTGAAAAATATTACTGTTGTACGGTTTGTAAATCATCATTTTCAAATCTTGAAGCGCTTCAACATCACACTGAGACTACGACACACGATTACGCATGTCCCCATTGTGGTAAAAGTTTTCTCATTGAACGATTTTTGCGGCGACATCTCAAAACTCATGTATCTTCAGCTAAATTTGCCTGTGAAGATTGTGGTAAAGCTTTCAAAACAGAGCAATATCTTGCCAATCATAAACTTATTCACAGTGAAGAAACTCCATTTATTTGCGCTCAATGTCCAGCAAGATTTAAACGCAAAGATCGGTTGGGACGTCATATGTTGATTCATGATCTTAGTAAAAGATTGAAATGCCCGTTCCGTGGATATCTTGGTTGCATGAGTGAATTTTCACGGCCTGATAAACTCAAAAGGCATCTTCTTACACACAGTAATATCAAACGATTTACTTGTACTCAATGCAATCGTGATTTTAATCGTGCTCAAGCAATAAAACATCATGAAATGAGTAAACATATATTCAAATGTGACGTTTGCTCAGAGGTACAATTCTTTTTTTTTTATTTTTATTTTTTATTACAATAAAAAATTATATTTTTTATTATTGAACATATTTATTATTTTCAGACATTTAAAAATAAAGATATATTAAGTACACATAATTGCAATCAAACTGTTGAAACAAAAAAATATACAAGCTCACAGTTACCACGCAAAGCCTCCGGCACTTTTAAACCAAGAAAACCGACACCGAAGCGACAAATGGTAACTAAATCTACAACTGCTGGACTTACGGTTACGGATAAGGAGAAAATAAAAACTGATGAAGTTGATAAACGAACGGTATGTTTATAAATATATACAACAACTATTTATTTATTTACTAGGTACCTGTACCTAATTAAATTAATTAATGATTATAATTACAGGTTGAAGAAACACAAAGTAAAAAAAATATGATGGAAAATTTCACCATTTTAGAAGATATGAATTCAATTAATAGTTTAATAAAATCAGATTCATCAGATGAAGAAGAAGAAGAAGTAGTTATTAAAGAAATTGAAGATACTGAAAAAGATATGGCAGCTGAAATAAATTTCCCGTCGATACAATAATCTTATTGTATCAGTTAATGATAAAATTTTAAACAATAACATTTTTTAAAAAATATATTAGAATTTTCTATGTTATCATTAATCATAGATTTTTCGTTAATTGGTAGTAAAAATAGTCATCGCCATAAAGTGTGCAATGTACGCAAATTGATGCATTTTACAATAGCAACATTTTTAGCTTACATATCTGTGATAATTTTACTGTAAATAATAATATATATACATATATTATATTAACTTATAAAAAAAATAAGTATTATTTTAATTCCATTGTATTTTATTTTTTAAAGAGTAATTATACAATTATGTCGATAATATTTAGTATCGCAAGGAAGTCACTATCTAAACCACATCCACTTAAAAAGTTTTAAAACTCGTTTTATGATAATATTTAGTCTATCATCACGTATTGTTGTGCACCTTTCCTGCACAGCTACTAGATATTTACGTTGGAATATTAACTTGGTAAATATTTACAAGTGGGGTCAAGCATTTTAGTTTTCATTTTTTTTAACGAAATTTCTATTTGATATTATTGATATATTTTTTTTAAAATACATAAAAAATGAACAATTACAAAAAAAAAAAATTGATTATTACAATTTTAACAAATTTATAAATTGTTTAGAAAATTGTGATATTGAATTTTTTTTTTTAATTGTTCGTTTTTTTTATGTGATCTTCAAAAAAAAAATGTATTTATTTCTTGAATTTAAATGCCAAGGCATAAAGCCAAATAGCAAGAAATTAATATATAGAATTTTGTGCTAGGCTTTTGAATTAAGTCTCGATAAATTTATTTCTAATGATTGTTATATACTAATCGATTAGGCCAAACAGTTGATTAGTTTATTATTTCATTAGAAAATGGGTTTGAATCCACTTGTAAATAATTACCTTTAACTTTTTGGCCGCATTAGATCTACAAAATGCCATCGGCGACGTATGAAGTGACCCAAAAGCCTAATACACATCAAAATAATGACCAATCTTATAAAAATTGTATTATTACCATGATTTTATTCGTAATGATGTGTATCATAATTATTCTCGCAACTTGGCCTTGGAAAGTCTCAAACATCGACTACAAAGCAGAAGAAGTAAGATTAATAGTCAAATTTTTAATTATTTCAATTTAATAATTATTTAATTTTTTTTTAGCAGTCTATTGAACAATTTGAAACTGACAATGAGTCTAAGTTTGAAAGATTAGAAGAAATATCAACTTCTATGAGTCCGTCCAAAGAAGATAAAAAAACTGAAGAATTTGAAAGTAGTTCCGAAAGTTTTGGATTTTCAACATCTTCATCAGAATTATCAGAAAGCAGTTCTTGGGTTGATATCGAATTTTCATCAATATCTTATGATAATATTGGATTTTCGTCATCTCCAGAAGAATTTAGTTCTTCGCCTCTTGATGTTGAAACTTCAACAGCTTCTTACGATAATACTTTTGGAATTTCATCGTCTTCATTAGAAGGATTAGAAACTAGTTCGGTGGCTGTTGATAATATTGAAACTTCATCAGAATCTAATGACATTTTTTTAGGATTTTCATCTTCTTCAGTAGACTTATCAACAACCAGCGAAGAATACACTTCAGACTTTTCAGAATCTCCTGTTAGTGAAGACGATAAATTAACTTCAGAAAATACCAGTTACTCTCCCGAAGATTCTTCAATTAAAATGAGTGAAGCTACAATTTTTTCGAGTACGGAAAATAATCTGGATGAAGATACTACTGTATCACCATCAACTTCAGGAGGATACAGTTTTCTTACTCACCTTACCTTCACGTATTTGAAAACTGACTTCACGAGTGACGTGCTGGAGACAAATTCTACCACAAATTCGCCAGAAAATGAAGAAACAAAATCAACAACTGTTGATTCATCAGAAATATTTGGATTTACCAACGAAATTACTCAATTAGAATTTTCATCGCCTGCTTCAAACAATCCAACAATTTTTACAACGCAAAGCGGTATCATGAATGACGAAAATCAATTAGCTTCTAGAGGTTTGGAAACAACCACGTTTAAATCAAAAGAAGAACTGCCAGTATGTATGTCAGGGCAATGCAAACAATTATCGAGTAAAATTTTATCTTATATTAATCACTCGGCGAATCCTTGCGATGATTTTTATGAATATGCTTGCGGTGGCATGGAAGCTGATCCTGAAATTAATAATGTTGATTTGTCTATGCAAGTATTGAAGAAAATCAAAAGTAGGTTTATTGTATTTTTTTTTTTTTTTGACTAATTATATTAAGGGGGTAATATGGTCCAGAAGCTTGAAATTAATTTCAGATGATTTTTTTAAGTGCCAAAAAAAAAAAAAAGGCAATTAATAAGACCAAAATACCTCCTTAATCGTTTTTGATTTTTTTTTTTTAATTAATTAAAAATTTCTTTGGTTCTAGGTTCAATGAAAAACTCAATGCATCATCCAGAGCACTTTACTTTTATAAAATATGTCAATAGTTGCCTAGGATACGATGAATATTTAAATAAAATTCAAAGAATTGTTCAAGGTTTTTATTTTTTTTTATTTTATAAAATTTTTTGATGGAAAAAATTTTTAAAAATAAATTGATACAGTTTGAATTATTCAGCTAAAGAAACTTTGAAGAGCATCGGGAGATTTTATACTGCATCAGATTGGCCAAAGAATTTTGAATTGACCCAATTAATTTCCAATATGATTCTTTACAACAAGTAAAAAATATTTTTTATTTTTATTAATTTTAATAATTTTAAAAAAAATTTATTTTTTAATTATTTTTAGCCCGATACTTTTTGACATCGTGCCAGATGTGAATGAAATGAATCCTCAAGAATTTATTCTCAGTCTTCAACCACCGGATAATTTATCAAAATATTTTGATCAAGCGCCTTGTATTGAAGATCTTGAAAATTTATCTGGTGAAATAAATCTAGATAAACTTTATAACAATTATAGATCTTGCAAAGTAAGGAAAAATAATTATTTCATTTGGATTCAATTTTTTATTGTGAACTATTTTTTTTTTACAGAACAATACAAGAGAGTTAGGTAATTCTGTTACTAGAGCGCTGAAAGAATTCGGTATCTTTGAAGAATTCAACAATTCAGACAATGTAACTGAATATATCAATGAAATATCTATTGATATACATCATCAAATAATCAAAGCTTTGATATCGGTAACAAAAAAATTAAATTAATAAATATTATTAAGAGAATAAAAATTTTGTGTCCAGGATAATCATATGATAAAATGGCCTTGTATCTTGTGAGCTATTGACATTTTTAAAGATATAAGCTCATCCCGATGTTACACTCATCAAGACCTTTCATTTGAGTACCCACATCAATTTTTCATATATTTAGATATATTATATATATGTATATATGAAAAATATATGAAAATGCATGTGGGTACTCAAATTTTTTATATATACATATATATAATATATATAAATATATAAAATATATGAAAAATTGATGTGGGTACTCAAATGAAAGCTCTTGATGAATGTAATATCGAGATGAGATTGTATTTTCAAAAATGTCAATAGTTCACAAGATACAATTTCATTTCTTAATTTTGACATTTTTTAAGATTCAAGCTCATCCCGATGTTACACTCCTCAAGAGCTTTTATTTGAGTACCCACATGCATTTTCATATATTTTTCATATATACATATACATAATATATATAAATATATGAAAAATTGATGTGGGTACTCAAATGAAAGGTCTTGATGAGTGTAACATCGGGATGAGCTTGAATCTTAAAAAATGTCAAAAGTTAAGAAAATCCAGTGCAATTTAACAAAATTCATTATTTAACAAAACAAAATTTTATTTATTTATATTTCACGAGTCACGCTAGTCACATAGTGACTGCAAGGTTGCTGGTTATCAGAAAATTAAATAGATAAATATTTTCTAATTATTATTATTATTTATAACTAATTTTTTATTAAAAATAATTACTACATTTATTTGCTTTAGAATTATCCGCCGGAGAGTGAAATTAATGCGTCTTATAAATCTAAAGATTACTATATCATAACTCTCAGTGATTTGGAAGATCACTCAAATTTAGTAAGTACTTAATTACTAGTAATTTATTTAAACAATAAATTTTTTTTTTTAACTTCAACATTTTATCATAATAATTATAATTATTATTGTTTAGTTAAATTGGACTCAATTGATTTCAACTACCACTGGAATGACTTTAAAATCTGACGACAAAATTCAAATATATTTTAAAGAGAATCTATTTCGTGTTTTAAATACTTTAGAACAATTTAGTAGAATGCATTTGCGAGAATTAAATAACGCACTTCTTGGACTATACGCCAGAAATTTATACAACGAAGTAAGTAAATATTAATATATTCAAAAAAAAAAAAAAATTATATTAATAATAATTTACATTGCAGTTAGTAGAAATGAAATTATCAAAAGACTCAGAGGAAAACTGTTTTATTAATGCTATGAAATATTTACCAAAAGAAACTTCATCTTTATACATTTCTTCATTTTCAATAAATGAACTTGATCATATAAATTCGGTGGTAAAGAAATATATATTTACAAAAAAATAAAGCGACTAAATTTTTAAAAATACAAGTGACTAGACTTACTAAAATTTTTTTTTCTACAATAGCAAAATTTATAAATTAAAAATAGAAAAAAAATTTTAGTCGCTTTTTTTTTTTTTTTTTTAAATTAAAATTAAAATATTTCGAAATTAATTTTTAGATTCAAAAAATATTTACTGAATTAAAAGCCACATTGAAAATAAATTTTGAGCATTCAGAATGGGCTGCGGTGGAAGGTCGTTATCAATTGATTGAAAAATTAGAAGGATTAAAATTATCTATTCCAGATATTGCTTATTTTAACAGTAATTTAAAATTACATTTGACGGATGATTATTTTAACAACACAATAGAATTAATGAAAAATTATAGACGTGAAATGTACAATATTTTACAGCTCAATCCAAATAATCCAGAGCAAATGTAAGTTTACATTTTTTTTTTTTTTTTAATTATTACATTTAATCGTAGCTTAAATAAAAATTTTTTTATGAAAAAATTTTTGCATAAATTCCCTGAGAAAGAAAAAAATTTAAAGATAATTTTTTATACTTTTAAAATAGAAAAAAAAATTTTTTAAAAACAAACAAAAAATCCTATTGAGTTAACATCTATGTAATTAATATATTTTCTCTACTTATTTTTTCTAGCTGGACATATTTTGCAAAGTCTTATCAATCAACGCCTAAAACATTGTATAGTTTAAATCTAATTCTCATACCTTTAGGTGCAATTAACTGGCCATTAATACAAAAATATGATCAATCGTTTGACTATTTAATTTTGTCAAACATCGGAAATCTCATAGCTCGTGAAATAGCTGATTGCTTCGACCCAAATGGTAAAATAAAAATTTATCATTTACTTATTATGTATTAAATAAGAAACATATTTTACAATTTAATTAAAATAAGTACACAGTGGTTTTAAAAAGAAATTAAGCAAAAAAAAAAAAAAAAAAAAAAAATATATAATAATTGTTAATCATTGTAATTATTTTTTATTCACAGGAATAAAATACTGGAATGGAACACGTGATTCTCCATTCGCTCCTATCGATAAATATATAATAATTGTTAATCATTGTAATTATTTTTTATTCACAGGAATAAAATACTGGAATGGAACACGTGATTCTCCATTCGCTCCTATCGATGATGTCTTTACTAAGACAAATTACGATGACTATGTTAATTGTCAAAATCAATCGCTTTTTCAAGAGCCGATACATATGATACTTTCATCTCACAATCAACACATTCGTTTTATGGTAATATAACAATTATCTGAACTATTATTATTATTGTACATTAAAATACTAACTACTTTACTTATCGAACTTTTTTAAGGGGCACAACCAGTGTAAAAATTTTTTTAAAATAATTTTTTAAAAAATTTTGTCATAGATTTTTTCATTTCATCGAGTAATGTCGAAAAATGGCATTGGCTCAAAATGTAACTTCCGTGAAAAATCTTTTAAAATTGGAATTTTGAGTTCCGCTTTTAACAGAAGCTGGATTTCGGAATTTTCTGAAATATTTTAGGGAGAGAGAATTTATTTGATTTTCATAGAATTTTTTAGCAGAAGCTTAATTTGGGCATTTTTGCTGAAACTTCAAAATTTGACCGAAAGTGCCCAATTAAATCTGCTGTTAAAAATTCTGTGAAAATCAAATAAATTCTCTCTTAATTATTTTAATCAAGAGAAGATTTGAAGTGCCCCTTAATTATTATGTTTATTTAATAAAATTAATAAAATAATCTTTAATGATATTATTAGATGCCTCAATTGACTCTAAATTCTCGACTATCTGACGCTATGGGCATTAAACTTGCCCACGATACTTTGGCTAGAGTTGGATCAACTTCTGCGAAGCTATTACCCTGGTTAAACTTAAATATCGATCAGCTTTTTTATCTCACTTACGCTCAGGTAAAAAATAGTTCAACTCAGTTTATTTAATTTTAATAATTGAAGACAACAGTATAAGCTTCTAAAATCAATCCTAATTATATTTTAATGCTTAAATATATTTATTTTTTCAATGCCCGATTAAAAGCAATGGATTGTCATGTCATGATGTATCTATCTACATAAATTAATTATGTACATTAATTAGCAACTAATTTAAAGTTTATCATAACAATTTTTAGTGAGCGTTTTCCTATTGATGAAATAAACAGATGCTTTTTTTTTTTTTTTTTTTTTTTTTTTTTTTTCCAAGAAATTGTAAGGAACAATTTTTCAATTTAGGATAAAATTTTATCTCAAATTGAAAAATTGGCCCTAAGAATTAGAAAAAAATTTTACAATTAATAATTCTGAAAAGATTGATTTTAAAGCTTTTACAACTCATTTTAATTTTTGCTTCTGACATTTAGGATTATCTTAAGATTACTAATTATTGATACTGTTTAATATTTTTTAGTCATACTGTACAAAGATATCAATGCCGAAGTTTTTAATTTCTTTGTATGAAAATACAATTCTACCAAGTCGCGTGCAAATTTATGCTACTGCAACAAATAATAAAGCTTTTGGCGAGTTATGGAATTGTCCGGAAGGTTCACAATTACTTCCAAACTTTTCATGCCGTGTTTTTCCAAATCTCGAGTACCAAAGCGTAGTAATTGAAACTGCATAATCATACACATGATTATTTGTTCAACACAGCAAAATCGTGAGTGAAATCAACATATTTACACTCAACGTTACATGTTAAATCTTTTAATATTATTACTAATATTTTTATTTTGTTTTAATGTATTATTATATAGTATTTATGGCAAAGATTTACGAACTTGAGCGCGGCTCGTAGTGATCAGGTCGTACGACTAGAAAAATTGAATTAAATCAACCTTTACTTATTTTACATTATTTAAAAAAAATGTTTGTTCATCTCTACAGCTCTTTCTTGTCTTCAGGACGGTCCACAGATTGTTTTTTAGTGTCTTCCAAGATTCCTAAAATTATATAAAAAAAAAATTAATCAGACTGTCATAAATATTATAAATAAAATTATTTTAAATAAATGTTAAACATTTTTTTGTAATTTAACAGTATTAAAAAAAACTTTAATTACTTTAAAAATTTTTTTGAAAAATTGTGATAATTAATTTTTTTTTTATAATTGTTCATTGTTCATTTTGAATTGTTTCTTTAAAAAAAAAATATGTCAATAAATTCAAATAGAAATTTCATTTAAAAAAATTGAAATTAAAGTATTAATATAATTTTTAATTGTATAAAATGTCGAACGTTTTTAATTAATATTATTTATATTTTTATATTTTACTTTTTTTTTGATATATTTTTTTTTTTTGAAAAGTACATAAAAAACGAACAATTAAAAAAAATTAACATAGCCCAGCATGAATTGACCCCAATTGTAAATAATTACCAAACTCAGTCCAGTGGCTGACAATTTTTTTTTATTTTTTCAAGCACCCAAATTTAAACGAAAAATAAAGCAAAAAAAAATTTATTTATTTAAAAACTATGTACCAGATGATTCCGGTGTTGTGGGCGTTATGTCCCGCGTCAATGCGCTATTCCCTTTCTGTAAAAAGAAAAACACGTTCCAAATGCACAGAAAAACACACAAATAGTTTTAGCCAAGTTAGTAACTGAATATAAAACAATTAGAATAAAAAAAAAAAAGTAAACGCAATATAGTTGGTGTGAAAAATTAATTACAAACAGGTATATACCTCAAAGTATTGATGCCAAAGAACACAGCCGTAGACACATAAAACTGATATCAATGTTTGACATAGTAACCAAACTATAATATTCACAGCCTGAGTTCGTTCAAAAAGTTCAGCACCATGACGAATGCACAGTAAT
Source organism: Cotesia vestalis (assembly GCA_000956155.1). Taxonomy (NCBI): domain Eukaryota; kingdom Metazoa; phylum Arthropoda; class Insecta; order Hymenoptera; family Braconidae; genus Cotesia; species Cotesia vestalis. The sequence goes on along the minus strand of JZSA01005279.1, from coordinate 1,819 downwards.
GCTTCGGTTACCATTATCGCACCGTACACCCAGCACTGAGTACCAACTCGTTTGCATGTCGGATCCGTAGCATACATGTAATATTGCCTAAATCAATGGAAATTATAATGTAATAAATAAATATGTTAAGTTTATTTTAATTAATTGATAATCCGTGTAAAAATCATCTGATGTCAGATAATTTTTTCACGGAAAGCTGAGACATTCAGACATTTCGTAATAAAATAATAAAACTATAAATAGTCAATGATTATTGACTTATTGGTTTTATTACCAAGTTTTAAAACAAATAAAAAATTACTGTTGAATAATTAAATGAATTTTATCTTCAGTACACAAGAAGCTTTTCAATAAAATAAATCGATAGACTAATAATAATAATAAATAAATAAATAAAGCTCTTACCTAACAGAGGGTGCAACAATAACGCCAACAAGAACTAATCGGCTCACGACAAAAGGATGTGACGGTGGAAATTCGTAAACATGCTTCAGAAAGAAGGTATTGAGTTCAGAAATTTGCCAAAAAATAACTAGCTGACAGAGAGCAACAAAGCGCATATATGTACAGTAAGGATCCAGCCATCGTACAGAAGTCCAGCTTGCCGGTGTAAATTGAAGTACAACACGTTTTAATTTTCCTGATGTACTCTCTATGTCCCGTATACTGACCCATTTGTATTCTCGCATCTCTAGGATTGAACATATTTTCAGGCCAACCCAAATACCAAGTGCATTGCACACTGCTACGTCGAGAATAACAGCGTCCCACCAACACTCGATGAAATTTGGTAATAAATGTGCGAATGCCATTTCTGTTAACTCCCACATTATACTTGTGGCCCAAAGTAAGCCTAAATGACGAACAAGTACGGCTTTAAATACCCAACCGAGAAAATGTGCTAGGGCAAATATATCGAGATGATTCCAAATTTTTTCTACGGTAATGTCTGAACAGTTCACTCCATATTCTTTGTCCATATCAATGTGAAATGCTGCTAGACCTGGGTCTACCCACACGAGTATTTTTCTGACAGTTTCGTAGCTTTGAAATAACATGAATAGTAGAAACATGAGATAGAGAACGCTGCAGCCGAAGACAATTCGCCAAAGAGCTGGATGTGGCCTTGTAAATGGTCCATTTGGGAATGTCAACACTGATATTATCAGGAAAAAAAATATTACACATAAAATTCCAGCCCATAAATTGTCATCAACGTCGTGGTTGTCTCTGTTAAAATAAATACAAAATTGTTAATAATTCTTAAAGTTTATTTAATAATAATAAAGTTTGCCGACGTTTTTAATTTTTTTATTTTTTTTTAATAATTAAATTATAATAAAAAATGCTTTTCAAAATTTTCACTAGTAATTTTTATTAATTTTAACATGTGAAATTTTTTTTTAATAATTTGACTGTTATAAATTTTTTTTTTTAATTTTATAGCAATTTAGTTATTAAAAAAAAATTTATTTAAGAAATTTCACATGTTAAAATTAATAAAAAATATGAGAGAAAATTTTTGGAAGCATTTTTTTATTGTAATTAATTTATTAAAAAATTTTTTTAATTAACAGCTGACGGCTAATTTCAGTGTTGTTTAATAATTATAAAGTTAGCCGACGTTTTTAATATTTTGATTTTTTTTTTCAATAATTAAATTACAGCAAAAAAATATTTTTAAAAAATTACAAGTGTAATTTTTTTAATTTTAATAACGAATCAATTACAATAAAAAAATGCTTCTAAAAATTTTCACTAGTAATTTTTATTAATTTTAACATGTGAAATTTTTTAATTAAATTTTTTTTTAATAATT
>JZSA01005277.1:0-12434 GCA_000956155.1 Cotesia vestalis | reverse complement strand
AAAAAAAAAAAAACCTCGAAATTTTCAAAAAAAAATTTCGTTCAAAAAAATTAAAATTAAAATGTTAAATCCCACTTGTAAATAATTACTAAATTTTTCTACTCAAATAAAGAAGATAAAACTCTTCAAAATTATTTTTTTGATTCAAATAAATTTTTTTTTTTTTTTTTTTTTTTGTGTACTACCTATTATAATCTGGCCTACTTTGTTATAGAAACACGATGATATAGAAAGTCAGGATTCTTCTTACAATTGTAAATATGGTACTCAATCTCTTAGAGTTACCATTAAAGCAGTATTTTAAACGTCAATACTTGAGAACAGAGAGGTGAAATTGAGTGTAACATTTTCATGTCAATAAAAATAAAAAATAGTTTACCAGTGTTACACTTATTAATAAATAAATTCATTATTTATTCGACGGTTATATTCCAGGTTTTTACGATTAGTCATCCGTTTCTGCAAAAATAAAAGCAACCCCCGAGTTATTAAGAATTACGTCATCATAAATTGTCGACAATATATCTATAGACAAGAAATTTGAAGGACATAATCAAAACTTAACTCTGGTGAATTTTGATTTTTCAAACTAATAATCCAAGAAGAAAATAGAGAGGTGGTTAATAAAACAGCCCTTATTGTGTCGAAATGATCTTACAGAGTACTTGGATGTGTAAATTGAGGGTAGAGGTACAGGTCTCGGGTTTATTTTATCACCTCAGCTTCAACACAACTATTCTGCACATCTACCGTAAAAGTAATACGTATGCGCACGTGCCTGACGGCCAGTCGAACAGCAAATACTTAAGTATTCAGTATAGCAGAGAAAGAAGGAAGCGAAATAACGACTGGTATATACCAGTACCTTCTATATCTGCAATATTATCAAGGGTGAGAGAAAGAGGGTAGTAAAAGAGGGTAGTGAGGACGGAGGTGGATATTGAGCGACGCCCGGCGTCGTAGCGCACCGTTTGGATCAGTTGCTATTCAGCCACCGCCCCAGGAACTAAATCATTTTTTATTCCTATTGCCGGTTAATTGTTTTTTAATAACTGACTTTAAATTATTTATTTATTCACTTAAAAAATAAAAAAGTCCTTTATTTAAGTAATTATTCTATTAAATAATTAAACGGATTTATTACAATAAATCATGCTGATCAATCTCGTACGTGATTCCGTGTTGCAGTGCTTCTGCCACAGCTGCAAGGCGCCTCTGAGCGTTGTAGGTGAGTGCAATGAAACATTTAATGTCAGAGGTAGAGAGGAAAAAAAATCATTTTTCCCACATATAGATTTTTTCTTTGTGTCGGATAAATTTTATAGATGATTAAATATTTTTTTAACGCTCTTATTGTCAATTTATCAGAGATCAGTGCCTCTTGATATGACTTTTTGCGGAATTTAATGATCCATATTATTATTATTAATAACTACGGTCGATAGAATTATAAATTGTCTTTGTCATAAAATTTATCGGTCATTTAAATAATAAAATAACTTGGAATAATAATGACTTCCGTATGTATCTGTAAGTTGAATTTTAGTAGGCAATTTTTTTTCAATTTTATCGCCAAAATTATACTTGAATTATTGCTATCAGGGCCATTTGCACGCAACTATTGTGTAAATATATATATTTACCATGCATATTAATTCTTATATTTTTTATCCGCATTATATACCGGTGGTGATCGATATATATATAGCCGGTATCGTTAGGCCACCTGCAGTTCGATCAATTTACTTTAGCTGTCCGTTGATAGTCTCTTGTATCTATTTTCTTGAGAAAAATTCAATTAATCCATTCAATTTACCGTGTTGTGATGAAAGATTAAAGAATAGGAAGATGAAGAAGCGGAAGAGAATGAAAGTTGATAGATAGAAAGCAAGATTAAATTACTTTCTTCTAATATAACTTTGTTCTAATTATAATTCTGGTTTAATGTAAAATCACATTGACATTAGCATTAAAAAATTTTTAATGCATATTGACGTGACCTCTCAGTTGTGCATTAAGATTAGAATCGATTGTAGCATCCGATCGCGTGATAGAAAGAAGAATATCCGTTCAATTATAAAACTCTTTTCATGTATACTATTTTTATTTTTATCTTCTCGTTACTCTGTTAATGTTGAGGCTCATAAATATTTTTTGTCCTTGACTTGATGCTCGTGATAAACTGATCTTTTAGGATTTTAACTTGCGTATTCTTTTATACTTATATGACATTACTCGCACGTGTTTTAACTCCCAGTTGATGTATTTCATGGATCAGGGTGCGGCCCAAGATGGCTACACATACCGGCTCTGATTTTAGCGGACATGTGACATGAATATCAATCGATATCATCTTTAAATTGACATTACTTGGTCATTTTTTTTTTTACAATTTTTAAGGGGTACAATCAGTGTGAAATTTTCAAAAAATCAATTTCTTTTTTTTATATTTCGATAAGTTATATCTTTAAAAATAACATATTAAAATTTCAAATCGATATCTCAAATAGTTTTTGAGTTACAGCTATTTAAAGAGTACCCGATCGGCAGGGAAAATCAAATCATTTTATTTTTAAACGCGTTTTTCTCGAAACAGAATTTTTCACATTTGCTAGAGTGATTACTCGAAGACAAATGATCCGATCACTGCCAAATTTTTTCTGCATGTTCTGTATATAGTTCTCTATACAATGACCCTCCAGTTTTTTGATCTGATCAAAAATCGAATTTTGGCAGGCCAAAAACGACCAAAATTTCGGGTAAAATTCAACTTTTTTTTTTTAAAACGCCGCCAATTTATCAATTTTTGATATTTTTTTTCGACCGTGGGTCATCGTACGGACAATATCTTCTAGTTTGACGAGAATTTTTTTTTTTTTTACTTTTTATCCACGGAGAAGGCCGGAATCACTCCAGCACTGGAGGACCTTTTTTTTTTTAGCTCCATCGGAGATCGCGTGTAACTCGAAAAATATTTAATTTTTTTCTTCAAAAATTTTACTGTGTATTCTCAAAATATGCATTAATATACCCTTAAAATTTCAAAATAATTGATACAGCAGTTTTTTTTATTTTAATTTCCAAAAATCGCCTTTTTTTAGGCTGTCACATTAGTTGTGTCTCTTAAAATCCTGCAAATAAAAAAAGTATTTTTTATTTCAATTTTGTTACCAAGCTGGTCACAAAAAAAGCAAACTACCGACGAAGAAACTAAGCGGAAAAGGAAAAGCACGTACTAAACAACCAAAGAAAGTAAAATTTATTAGTAAGTAATAAATAAACAATTAATTTTATTACACATTTTATTAAATTGCAGCTCGCATGACTTTAATTTACTTAAATAATTGAATATTTAATTATTTATTGTACTGTCACGGGTAATTAGACATAAAAGGATTGCATTTATTTAATAAAGCCGTCATGCATAACTGGCGCCTCAACGTAACCGAGGTGTATGACCCTTGACACAAGGCTGAGACTCTGAGTCGGCTAAGTAAAATAATAAATTTAATGTATATATATATATATATATAGAGAGAGAAGGAGAGTAACTGAAAAATATACACCAGTACAGTATGTACATTTGTGCATGTGTATATGATATCAAAAGAAGAAGGGAGCGGAAGAGGACTATACGATAGTGGCGACGAGGGTCTGGTGCCTGGTCTGATACGATAGGGGTGCGTGTACTCGACTCTAGACGTCGCGGCGCCTAGAGACAATCGCTCCGTCGCCAGATCGATCCTTCTCGTTTTCACGGCTGACTCATATTCTTCGCCCGGCACATAGCAACCCGCCGACTGACTGCCGGCAGCACGGGTAAAGCTCCTTCTCATTAACCCTCGCAATATAAGGGCTGGAAAACAAAAAGAAAATGAGGAAGGAAGGAAGGAAGGAAATACAGGAAGAAGTTAAGGAAGAAATAATGATGATGATGGTGTTGTTAAAAAAAAGTTATCAATAGAGGAATTAGAGAGATAAGATTAACCAGATACTTGACTTTGTGGGTTATCTGATGATAATAATTTACAAAACAAAGATTAAAATATTATAAATTAGCAACCTTGCAGTCACTATGTGACTTGTGAACTATAAATTAATAAAATTTTGATTTATTTAATCATTTCTTTTGTTAAATTGCACTGTACTTTTTTAACTATTGACATTTTTAAAAATATAAGCTCATCTTGATGTTACATTTATCAAGAGCTTTCATTTAAATACCCACATGCATTTTCATATATTTTTGATATATTCATATATATATAATATATATAAATATATGAAAAAATGATGTTGGTACTTAAATGAAAGGTCTTGATGAGTGTAATGTCAAGATGAGCTTATATCTTTAAAAATGTCAATAGTTAAGAAAGTACAAGGTCATATCTTAATTATGCATCTAGAGATAGAGCATTTTCGAACGAAGCCTGAATACTTATCATCATAAATTGACTACTGGTGAGAATGATATGAAACCATGAAAAGGCACAACTCCAGATCAAGACTTTTCCAACGATACAAAATTTAGCCATAAAAACCGATTTTATCATATAAATACATTTGCCACAAATTTTTGCTCGCTCTCTTAATAATATAGATTACAATGCATGATTTCTCCAAAAGATTTATTGTTTTATTACCAATGAATTTATGTAATTTTTATTAATTGATTATTTTTTTTTAACTAGCTACTGAAATCCGGTGTCAGGAGCAATCAAAGGGTGGATTATGTTACGAAGTAATTTTGGCTGAGCCAACTGGTGCTAAGCGTGCACCATCACCGCAACGTTCCCAGCCATCGCCAACTCAACAGTCGGCTATCGAGGAGAAGTTGAAAGCTGCTGAAGAGAGAAGACTATCTTTAGAGGCGCACAAATTGGCTAGCTTGGCAGCACAGCTGAGCAAGATAGAAGAAACTGCGCGTAAGAAGGATGAAATTACTGCTGCGTTTATGACTGCTACTCGTGAGTCACTTGATGCTAAGATGAACAGCTCTGAAGAGAAACGTGAAGCTCATATGAGCGAACTCAAAAGCAAGCTAAAAGAACATGTAAGATTTTTTTTTTTTTTTTTTTATTTGATTTGATTTTATAAATCATTTATATACGGTTTGATATTTTTGTTGTCATAGCTGGAGACAGTTGAGAAGACCCGTTTGAATCTGGAGCAACAGACTAGAGAAGTGCGAGCTGCGGTTGAAGAAAAACTCAAGACTGCTGCTGCACAGCGTGATGAAAATATTAAAAAAATGCTTGATCGTCTCAAGGAGCACGTTAGTATTTTTAATTCAATATAATTAAAAAAAAAAATTTTTTTTTTTAATTATTTGTATAGTAACAGCAGGTTGTAATAAAAAATATTGATTTTTAGGAGGACCAAGTTATTCGAGTTAGACAAGGTATGACTGAGCGAGCTCAACATTTGGAGACTCAAATTCAGGGTAAGCTAGATCAAGCTCGCGAACGTCGTGAGATTCGAGAACGAGAGCAGAAGGAGAAACTTCGCAATCACGTAAGATTTATTTTGTTATCGAATAATTATTTATTTTTCTGATTAATATTAAATATACATGACTAATTTATAATTGCAATGTCGATCTGAATGATCAGAATACGGTGAAGCTAGCGAGAGTACGCGAAACCGCAGACGTTATCGCCATGAGGGAGCTTGAGGCGAAAAAACGTGAAATTGACATGAAGGTCTCGATCGCGGAAGAAAATCGACAGCGCGAGATTCAACGTCGACTTCAAGCTATTCGACAACATGTAAATTCAGAAATTCAAATGCTTAACACTATTATTTTTTGTTTGTTCAATACCTCCACAGTTATTTTTTATTTCATTTTAGCTCAGCACAAGCTTCAACCCTACATTTGTTTCAGTATTAGAATAGTTTTTATTATTAGATGTAATTGTTTATGACAATCACTGTTTTTTTTTTTTTTTTGAAAAAGTTTGAGTTTGTTAAAAAAATATTTGGTAATTACTTACATTGTTTGGGTAATTTTGAAATAAATAAAAAAAAAATAATGGATCAATTGCCAATCGTTTAATTGAAAATCTCATGGATGAAGCTTATAGAAGCAACAAAATATTTAAAACTGTTCCTAAAATTCAACAAATAAAATTTTTTTTCTTCTCAATTATATTAAAAATAATGAAATAATTTTTGTTAATTTATTTAACACTCATTAAATTTTTAAACAGGCATAAAAAAAAATCAAATAGAAATTTAATTAAAAAAAATGAAAATTAAAATGCTTAATCTCACTTTTAAATATTTACCAAATATTTTTATAACAAATTTAAGCAACTAAATTTCGAGAGTAAAATTAAAGTATTGATATATTTTTTAATTGAATAAATTTTCAAACGTTTTTAATTGATATTATTTGTTAGTATTATATGTATTTTGTAAATAATTTTAGAACTTTACTAATTAATTTTTTTTACTACTTTTAAAGGAGAGGCGCGCAGAGCTGGTCAGACAAAACAAGCAGAACAAAACCAATGGGGCGGATCAAGAAGTAAAATCAGATGAGAGTGCCTTAAACATTAATAATGAAACTGCTAGCTCTGGTTAAAAAAATTCTAACATCAATTTTTAATTATAAGTATTTATGATACTAATAAATATCATCTGTCATTATAATACCAATGACATTAAAATTCTGTCGAACATCATAAAATTAATCAACGGTAGATATTTAAACGAAGAGCCTATACGCGAACATTTCATGATAACAAGTAAACAATATGTTCGTTATAAACACAGATAATAATAATAATAATAATAAATAATACATCTATAAGAACATGATAAATTTAACTGCCGAAGACTCGTGAGCTTAATTTCGCTTCGTGCCATTTTTCTCGCGGCTCAATCGAAATTTAAACTTACTAACTTTATCCGAGTCTTGCCTACTGCGTCAAGTCGAGAGTTCAAAATAAATACTAATAAATGAAGTAAAAAATATAAAAAAAAAAAAAAAAGATTAAATGAATACTTATGGATGCGATATAAAATCCCCAGTAAGTTTTTATTAATTGGTATGAAAAATTGTTATCATTCGTAAACTATGTTTTTTTTTTCTCTTTGTGCCTATAATAACAAAAATGCGCTGTGTTCTTTCGCTATATTATTAGTTGGCTATTCGATAAAAAAAAAAAATTAAATTATAACGCTCGATGCGTATAAAAAAAAAAAATAATTGTAATATGTACTTTTAAATGCTTATAAAATTGTTTTTCATCATTTTTTATATGTTTTAAATATAATAATTAAATATAATAATAATAATGTTAATATGTTGGCTTTGATGGTAAAAATTTAACACAAAGAATACTTATTCAAGAATTGCAAATAATTTATAAATATACTTATGAAAACATTGATACTATTCTAACATTTTTTTTATATCACAGTTATCACATTAATATTTTGCAATTCTTTATATAATGACAAAGAGAGAATGAAGAGTTCAATGGTCTCGTGAGAGGTCTAAAGGAAGAGAAAATAATAATAATAAAAATAAAAATAAAAATAAATAGATGGATGAGGATGAGGACGTGAATGCTGAACTCGGTTCTTCTGATGGTACACTCTCGTGACCGCGAGAATTTTCAGGGCACGCCCTTTCTAATTGTCTAAATGCCTTATTTTAAATTTTTATACTGACGAGTTTTCTCCGATTTTGACATATCATGATTTTTAAATTTATCAAAAATAAATTCAGGGATTTTTAGGAGAATTTTAGATAATTATTGTTCACTGAAATTTTTTAGATCTAATAAAATTTTGATTTTATAGAAAAAAAAATTTTTTTTTTTTTTTCGGTAGTAAAAATTATTGAAATAAAATTATGATATAAAAAAAAAAAAAAAATGTTAGGATTTTACTTAAAAATAAAATCTTGTAAATTTTTTTTTCTCAATAATTAAAATTGATAATTTTTAAAAATTGAGTGCCTTTTCAGCCGCTATCAGTCGCACACTGTTCAATTGAGAACTATAAAGTCTTGAATTAAATAATAAAAATATAAAAAAGTGGAAAAGAACTCGATGAGACTGAAAGATGTAAAGAGTACGACAATATGAGCGATCTTGTAGCTTTTGTGTACATTTTTACATTGAAAACTATTGTTAATTAAGCAAAAATTGAGTACATACACGAAAAAAACAAGATGACACTGAATATCATCTCAGATTATACTCAGTGATATTTGTGATGAAAAAAAATTTCAGAAAATAGCAAATTTAATGCAGATTATATTAAATAATTTTTTAATTATACTCAGTGTAATGCCTGATATTACTCAGTAATTTTTCTGATTATACCGCGTAAAATTAGACTGGATATAATTCGAAAAAATATCCCGCATAATTTGAATTAAACTAGAAATTTGAATAGCGCGCTACGCGCGCGCTTTAATTTTGACCAATAAGAAATCAGGTGCCATTTTTTTGCGAGTTTCGACTATTGACTAACTTCACACTCTCGTGTATTTTTATTGTGAGCATAGTTCTTTGTCAAAAATTTTTCTATTAAATAAAATTGAAAAATTATCAAGTGAATGCTAACTTTAATGTCATTAATTATTAAACAAGTTTAAGTAAAATGGCCATGATATTAAATTTATCTGTTATTTCACGATTTTTTTAATTTTCTTTAATAAATAAATTATGGCAAAAAAAAAAATTATTAAAAAAATTGACTCGTAGAAATTTAGTGAAAATTAACTTAGTAGATAATTGATAATTTTAAGAATTTTTGTAACAAATAAATTATGGCAAAAAAAAATTGACATTTAGAAATTTTAAAAAACTACAAATGCAATTTTTTTAAAATAATTTTTTGGAGCAAATTTATTTGTTAAAGAAAATTAAATAATTGTCAAGTGACAGCTAAATTTAATGATACTGAAGTTAGCCGTCAGCTGTTAATTTTAAAAATTTTTTTAACAAATCAATTACAATAAAAAAATTCCTAATAAAATTTTTATAAAATTTCACACGTGGAATTTTTTTAATAATAATTTAATTGCTAAAAATTTTTAATGTCTGTCAACTTCAGTGTAATTAAATTTAATGTCACAAAATAGCCGCGAAATTTATAAACTTGTATTTACAATTCTAATAGAATGACAGAGCACAAGATGGCGCGAGTGAATAAAAAAAAAAACACGTGACAAATTTTTATTTTTTGTAAGTATAAAAAAAAACAAAAATAAAATAAAAAAAAACTTCCTCTGTTGTTAAAATGTAACTGCACAACAGTAAACTCAATATCTATACGTACTTATAAATATGAATATGTACATTTAAATAAGAGAGTATTTGTCAAGTATTTTTAGTAAACATTTAAAATTGATAACAGCCTTGACTGTGTACCATTGTGTTGTCTGAAAAAATATTTATGCGTTGCATGTTATTTTATTAATTAATAAAATAAAATGTAACAATAATTAAATCCAAAAATAACAAAATAATATACTGTCATATTTATATTTGTATTTACATTACAGTAAAAAGAGTTTATAAAAGTACGCGTTAAATTGTTGAATATGTACATCCCTGTCAATGAAACGATGACGTCAAAGCCGTAGAATGGCTGCGAGCCAAAGGCTAAACGAAACGACAACCGGGTCTTTAAACAGAGACTAAATGGACGGCAAATATGGCTACCATACGTTGTAATAATAATGCGTAACAATTTGGTTAATTATATTAATAATTGTGTTAAGTTAACAAAACATGTTGTTAAAGGGTCGGCATTTGGACAAAAGGAGTCGGAGGCATCATGGGAAAAATCTCAAGGCCGCGGCCGGTAAGTAAAACAACTTCTTTTTTTATTGGTTAGGATCAAAATTATTTATTTTTTATCATTCAGGCAGAAATTTATCGTTTGTTTTTTTTTTTTTATTTATAAATTTATATAATTTAAATTTAAACCCTTCAATTAATTATTTTAGTCACAAAATTATTTAAAAGTTGATTTGAAAGTTAAATTTATTTAAAACAAATAACTGTTATTTTTTCTTTGGCATATTCGAGCGCAATAACAGTTTTATTTGCACAGTAGCAACATAGGAGACAAAACTACTTGAAACAAGTGTATCTTAATCACAAATAAATATCCTTTTTTATAATGTCATATCTTGTATGATTTATCATATAAAGACACTCATGAGATAATTTTATAAATTATTTATTAAAAATTATTTACATTATCTGAGAATCTCTGCGTGTTACTCAATGTCTCTTATATATTGTTTGTTGGTGTATTAATACTTATGATTTATCTTCTTTAACATTTAAACGTATACCTACAATGAGCACATGCATTACTTTTTTGGCAAAATAGAATATTTAATAAGTGAGATCTATTATTAAGTCCATAAAAGTTTTTTTTTTTTTTTTATTTTGACAATAAAAAAGTAAAAATACAAAATAATATGGAAAATTATATATAATGACATTTAATTTAGCAGATATTTAATAATTTTTAGAACTTTTATTAACAAATAAATTAAGGCAAAAAAATAAGAAATAAAAATTGACATTTAGAAATTTAAAAAAAATTAAAAATGCAATTTTTTTAGAATTTATTTAATTGTGAAATAAAATTAAAAATTTGTTTAGTGACAGCTAATTTTAATGTCATAATTTTGCTGTCACTTCACAATTGTTTTAATTTTTTTTAACAAATAAATTATAGCAAAAAAAAATAATTAAAAAAAGGGATTTGTAAAAATTTTAATAAAGTAAAAATGCAATTTTTTTGTTAAAGAAAATTAAAAAATTGTCAAGTGACGGCTAACTTTAATGTCACTTATTTATAAATAAAAACGAAAACTCATCACTGAAGCGCATCAATGAGTTTTTTCTTAAATTAAGTAAAAAAAAAAAAAATACGGATGAATGTAAATATAAATAAAAAATACGCACTCGGACAAGACTGATACGAATAAAATCAGCTAGTCAGTACAATGTATTTAATATATTATTAAAATCATCATCACAAGTCACAATGATGATCGATCTGAACTTCGATCTTCGAGACTCAGCCAAGTCTTTTTGACATCGTGCTATCGCTGCATTTTGGTGTATATAGCCTTGCACTTAAAATCAGCATTATCCGGATCATTATTGAGGTTTATCTGCGAGTATAAATAAATACATAAACAAATAAATTAATCAATTAATAAATATTCGTATTTATATTTTTAATTTCAGTAATCTATAACTCTTCTGATTTTATTTTTTAGTTAAATATGCCGGTACACCGATAGAAGTATTTATTAACTATTAATAATTTAATTTATTTGAAGACAATTTTTTAATTCATTAATAAATTGTACTCATTAACTGTTAATAAATATTTATTAAATCCTATAATATTAAAAAATAATTTATTAACAGTTAATAAAGCTTATTAAATATAAACAAATCCTTCTATCAGTGTAAATCGTAGTTGTTAGATAAATTGTCCAACGAACGAAAAAGGTTTTTTTTATCGATTAATTCAAATGTCTGAGATGTTTAACATTGTACGCAGAGTCAAAGGATCTATTTTAACCAGAAGTGCAATAGTCTGCGGTTCTCCACACCCATCAGTTTAATCGTCTGCATAATGTATAGGTATCTGTTACCATGACGATAAAGACGCCAATTGATTTTCTCTTTTTCTCTTTACTTGTCACTTGTACGTACATACACATCGGCAATGTATAACGTTGCAAATATACACGTATATCGATTATCTTTCATCCCAGTATAATAATAATTCGTAATAATATAGTAGATGCATCGTACTGTTCATTCAATTCATTTAAACACAACTCGGTATTTCTCCAAACGCTTGTTTCAAACTTTTTTATTGTAAATATATATTATTATATTATATACTTCGTATATTTCTTAAGATTTTAAGTTAGCATAATAGTCTGGGAGTTTTTTTTCTTTATTATCAATGCACATAGTTTTTGTTATTTTACATAGAATTTACGCTAGTTACATCATAGATCAAGAACCCTTATCGGGTGCATATTTTATTTATTCATTTATACTTCTTTACAAAAAAAATGATAAAATTTTTATGAGGCGTTGAATTTTTTTTTAAATGATTATTATTTTTAAAAAATAATTATACTTTTGTTTTTCTGATATTATTTAACGCATTCAACAATCTCGGTGTGTTTTGTTGCAATCTGTTTAAAAATTTGTTTGCTCAGCGGTTGTATAGTTTATTAATAACTATTATCACGTCCGATATTGACGTAATAGATGTACAATAGAAAAATTAACATCAAAATAACTTATCTCGTCAATTATATTTAGAGTTATTTCATTTTGAAACATTAAAAAAAAAAAGTATATTATGTTTTTTTTTTTTTTTTTTTTTTTTTTTTTTTTTTTTTTTTTTTTTTTTTT
>JZSA01005276.1:0-10237 GCA_000956155.1 Cotesia vestalis | reverse complement strand
CTGCAAGTCAAAACTATTTTTTTTTTTTTTAATAAATTATGATATTGTTTAAAGTTTTCTATAACTTTCAATATTAATGCATTTTTAATTAATAATTTTTATAAATCAATTTATTATTTTTTTTTTCCATTTAAAAATTAAAAAAATATAATATTTTTAAATCAAAAAAATATTTTAATAAATTTTATAATACTTACTCCGAAATGAGAATGTTTCTTGTTTTGCAAGTGAAACTATATGATGATATGACGAGACAGAAGCTTTATTTACTGTCACCAGTGGTTCACAGTTATTTTAAATAAATTATAGTTTAATGAAAAATGCCAAGCTGTGGAGAAAATGAATAAATAATAATTGTTTTTAAATATTAACAATAACAATTCTTAGTAAATTATAGAAATAAATAACAATAACAATTAGATTAATTTGTACTTTTAAAAATTTTTTTTTTGTACAGGAATTAATTTGCTGTCAAAAAGACACTATTATTGATTCCAAAATTTCAATATTAATTTGCAAAGATAATATTTTTTGGAAAAAAAAAATGAATGCAAAAAAAATATACAATGGTCGAAGATCTTGTACAAAATTAATAATATGAGAATTACTGCGATAGCAGGCCGTCTACCTATTGATAATTCTAGACAAGACTTCTTATAAGTGCAAGCAATAAACGTCACTGATAGTAAAATTTTAATTGCACTTTAAAATTAACATCATTCAAAATAAAAATAAAAACTATGAAAGGTTTTTTTTTGTTTAAAGATATTTTCGCTAAATTATTAAAAATATTCATTAAAAAAAAAAAAAATTAGAATAACATACATGAGTCACATTAAATAGGAAGACTAATAATGTATATGATAAGAATGACGGCTGAAATGTCATAAATAAATAACTCGCTAAATACAAGGAACTTTATAGTATACCATTATTATCTCTCTATAACTCAGGTAGTATGAACAGTTAAAAGTAGATCATAAAAACAAGGTTGACTCTCTATAGTGCAAGCATCATTACATCCCTAGAGACAATGATGAATTATTATTTAGCAATTATTTTCAGTTAAAATAATTTAACAAATTAAAACATTGGCGATTTTTTTTTTTTTTTTTAACTTAAAATGTTTTAATTGCTTCTGTTCGATTATATCTTCAACCGATAGATATCTGTTGTTAATATATCATATGATATTGCAAAAAGTAATTATGTGTTTATCTTCAAAGTAATTATTGCAATCAATGAAAAAATTGATAAATTTGAAATAATTAATTTATATTAAGTACGATCTTGAAATGGAGGTCGATTTTTATTCCAGTTAAATGGATCATTCTTTTAAAGTACTCTGGACGATTGGCCTCGATTTCTCATGGTGTTTACACAGCCCTGTGTATTTATATTGCAAACACATTTGATAGTAATTATTTCAAAATAGTGACCTTGATTTTGATGGTTGTTTATTTTTTTATAGTTTGTCAAAAGAATTTTTTAAATTATGGTAATTATTTACAAGTGGTGTCTTGTCATTTTAATTTTCATTTTTTTTAATGAAATTTTTTTTTGAAAATTTTGATCTATTTTTTTTTTTTTGAAAATACATAAAAAAATGAACAATTAAAAAAAAAATTGATTATCACAATTTTAACAAATTTTCAAAAAATTTATAAATTTTTTAGAAAATTGTGATATTCAACTTTTTTTTTTAACTGTTCATTTTTTTATGTACTTTACAAAAAAAAAATATATTTTTATTTTTTTAATTTATTGCATTAAACATACATATTTTTTTAGCAAGAAATGTAGCCACATAAATACAAAAAGTAATAACAATATTTTAACTAATGAAAAATATAGTATATACAGTGAAATTCTAGCTTTTTAAATTAATATAAGGTATAAAATCATAATAAATTCAATTTAAATTATCTTGAAATTTTTTAAGCCTAAGCTCAGCAAGACTAGCAAATAAATATTAAATAACAAGGAGAATAATCCTGGAAACTTCAGGGATTCCTGGGTAGATTTCCTTAAAAAAAAATATATATATATATATATATCAAAAACATAAAAAAAAAGTTGAAATAGAAATTTTATCCAAAAACATGAGAGCTAAAATTTTTTTCCAACTTTTAAAGGCAAAAAAACTATCGAAATATTAATTTTTTTTAATTTTCGATATCACTATTATAATTCTGCCGTAAAATCAAGCAGAATAAAAAAAAATTAATTTTTCACTTAAATATGGCCAAAAATAGGCTTGACCGCATTTTTAAATAATTACCTAAAATATTTCAATTATTCGATACAATTTAAAATAATATTATAGAGCATGATACTTAAAAATTCACTCAAGTTTTTAAGAATTTACTTTGAGAAATTTATATCATGTAAAAAAAAATACAACCAATTTAATTATCATTTTTTAACATAAATATATTCATTAAAAACAAATAACTTTAATAAATTAACTATTAATTTTATTCCCAGTAAAATGAGAAAGCATTTCTAGTATATTTATATAATCCTTATTAATTAAATTCACTAGTACAGTTGAAATTTAACTATCAAGAGCAAAATTTGGGATTGATATTTAATAAACAAGTATTTCAGAAACAAGAATGACTTTCAAACGGCGTGAATAGTAATAACATGATTAATAAACAGGCCGGGTCATCGTCCAGTTGAAGAAGAGATTTGCGTTAAATGAGCTACAAGACACTCACTTTTAACTTGTTGCTCTGTTTTGTAGTGTGTCAATATAATCGGGAATAGAGAGAGCGAGAGGCCGTCAAATGCATGTTATAATCTACAATCTACAATAATATACACACACACATTTACATAATCGCAACTTGTTTGATGTATAGAAACATTTGTTTATTACGCGAACTGAATTTGCTGTTGAATATTCAATACACTTTCGATGAACATAATCAAGAGTAACGTTTACGTGGGTGTTTAATTTATTTAAAATTCCCATAACCTCGAGATTATTAAATTATAATTTAATGGAACGTTAAAAAAGTGTTTTAGCTGCTAAGAATAGAACTTATTATAATAATAAACGACTCAAACTTTCAGAGTTTTGTTTATGATTAAAGCCCTGAGTTTAAAAGTTTTAAATTTTGTAAACTAATGAAAAGTACTTGTTTAACGTGTTACAATTTAATAAAACATAGTGTAACTTTGTTTTTCTTTATTAACACTGCTCATAAATAATTTATATGTAGACATTACTAATATGCATGCACAATAATTATTGAGCGCTGATAATAAAGAGGTTACAATTTGAAAATTACTTATAAATTATTTACCTGATTAGAATACTAAAAAAATTATACTTGAAATAATTGTAATTATAGAGAAATTTTTATGTTATTTCTTCATCACAATGTTAAAAAAACCATTCGGTAGCCGAAATTAAAGGAGATTTTTTAAATGAAAAAACATATTTTTTTATAAAATAATATATAACTTCTGTTTCAAAAACAATGACATCAAAACGAATGCAAAAGTAAAATTTCGTTAGATCTGTCTGAAAAGATAGGTATGCAAATTAAAATTTATTTAATAAGCTTTCAGATGCAATTTACAAAAATTTTACAAGCCTTCGCATTCAATAGTCATTTCGCAAAGAAACAGTAAAAGTTCCAAATTTTCAGAATTTTGAAGAATTTAAATTTTTATTATTCTTAAACTATTTAATTTAGAAAAATGAATGAGTATGCAAAATAAAGCTTACTTAATAAGCTTTCAGATGTAATTTACAAAAATTTTATGGGATATCGCGTTGAATTGTTATTGCACTGAAATGCGGTAAAAGTGAAAATTTTAATGATTTTCAAAAATTTTTGAATTAGTGTAATTCCTAAATTATTAAATTTAAAAAAATAAATAAGTACGCAAATTAAAGCTTATTAAATAAGCTTTCAGATGCAATTGATAGAAATTAAATAAAATATCGCGTTTAATAGTTATTGCACGGAAACACGGTAAAAGGGAAAATTTTAGCGATTTTCAAAAATTTTTGAATTACTGTAATTTCTAAATTAATCGACAGATCTGGCTCATCTTAAAACTAAACCTCAGAAATCGTCCAAAAATTGAGTATGTGACGTTTCATTGAAATCTTATAAATATGAGTAGACTGATAAACTATTTTGATCATCCGACAAACAATTAATGTCTAAAAAGGGAACAAATTCTAAAAAATTCCATTGAAAATATCATTAAAAATTCTATTTCTAAAAATACGAGCTTTAAAAATCGTATTTTTTTTTTTTTTTATCATTTTATTAAACTTACTTTTTTATTTTTAATGATCCCTGAAACTTTTTTTTTTTAATCAAAATTTAATTAGTTTTTTCCCTGATGTTTAGTTCTTTGACCTAATTGTTATTGAAGTTAATAAACTCTGCTTTTCAACTTCACCATAACACAATTATCTTCCATCGTAAAAATTGTCCCGATAAACCGGTTGAATCGATAATTTTTTAACCTGTTATTCTCTCGCTTTCGAATCGTCTTCCAATTGAACTCTTAATGTGAATTTGTTTAGTAATTTATTTGCGAATTAATAAATTACACCCGACATACATGATATGAGATATTGTATCCCATATTGTAGTATGTGTAGTGTCATTACTCGTATAAATAACTAAAATGAGTCACATTCAGTTTTCTGTTATTGTTTACCAACTTCAATTTACGTAATTATATTAAATTAAATTAAATTTAATTTAATTTTGAGAATAAAAATTAAAAAATTTGATTATTTTTTAAATTACAATCTGAAATTTCTTTCGGTAATATATTTAAAAAAAAAATTAATTCAAATTTAGCGCGCTTTTTTTTTCGAATAAAGCGCTTTTCGTGGACATTTTGAAATAAGACCGCCATTTTGTCCAACACTTTAACTATTGCAGACCATGAACTATAAAACGATTGTATGGTCTTTATTTTACCATAAATTAACTCAGTTAATAATTTTAATAATTTTATTATGCAAAGCACATTCAATTAAGTGAGCGGATTCTCAGTAACTTAAAAAACATGAAAAATGTTTACTCAATTACTTACTTATTTAAACCAGACGTATCGAGCTACTATGCAATTAACAAATGCTGTACAGAAACTGTTCTTATTTTCTTTTCTTTTTGTTTCCTTGACGTCATTGGCGAACCGGTTACGCTTCACGAGAGTTGCAAATGATTTTCGATTCAACCAAAAAAAATAAAAAAATAAAACGGAGACTGAGATCCAGGTTGGCATTAATACCAACAAATCCGTTCAAAATATATGCATATACATCCATACATAAATATGTGACCTTGCATATATATATTTTTTGTAAAAAAAAAAATTAAACGTTAAAAACGCAAGTTAAATTTATCATTTAATATTTTTATGTTTTATTCTAACTGTTTTTTTTTTTTTTTTTTTACAAGGCAAATTACTCAAAAACCTTCGTCCTAAATTTTTATGGTCTTGAAATGTCAAAGAAACTCAAACACGTAGTTTTAAATAAAAAAAACTTGTCTTGTCTTATTTTAATTCACTAGAAATATTATTCGCAATGTTAATCCTGAATCATGTTTGTTTGTATGCAAGTGTGAGAATGTATAGATGCAAAATAATGATTAAAAAATAAATTAAATAATTCTTTTACAATAAAACCTATGCATTAATTGAAATACATACGTACAAAAGTAATATTAGCATGTAAACGGGGAAATCCAAAGTTGGTTTCCTGCAATTAGTTTCTCTTTTGTGGTCAGGCGTGGTTATCGATCGTAGGGTAAGGCTAAAACTATATAAATATAATTTTTTTATATTTATTCACTTTATATTTATAAACATTTAATTTTGGCTTTGCTGACAGCAAATTAATTCGTAAAACATAAAAAAAAAAACTTGATAAATTTTACAGGCGTGAAAATTTTAAATAGATCGATCGTACGCGATTCTCTATTTTATTTAACAGTTGTACGGTTTATCCAAAAATTAAAATAAAAATAAATAAATAAATTTATTTGGAAGAATCGTCAGATTTTCATGGTCGTCTGGTGTTGTCGCGACGCATCGCGAGTCGATTCGTTCGCATTGACGTCATTATTGACCGTAGAAATTATGCTGAGTTACCTGCACGCTAATTGATCTCATACCATGCGATTATCTAATGATATTCGTGTAAATCTCAGATAAACTCATTGTACATTTTTAATTTACCATTCGCTAAAATTTTATTTGCCTTTTTTTCGCAAATAAGTGCTAATATTATAAAATTATAAATTTAATAACTATTGTGTGATAACGTTATTTACTTAACATGAAATTCTTTGTCTTTATAAAAAAAAATAGTCCAGTATAATTGTCAAGTATATTTATCTCTGATAATAAAATAAAAAATTGTTGGCTGTTGATCATTAAAATTCGCTTATTCTTGCTGACTGTTTGCCGATGGTGTATGATTAATTATTAAACTTTGCTCACGCTAGTGTACTAATTTTTTTGCCATAAAATTATACAATTAAAAATGTAAATGTTTTGAAAAATTTATATTTTCTTGAATGAAAAATTCTAAATTAATCATCACGCCTGTAAAATATTCTCAAAATCAGTAAATAGTATAGATTCCACTGAAAAATTGAAGAAGAGTCAATTGTTAATATGAAAATTGCTAGTATTGAAAATATTTACTAACGTAATGATGTAAAACAAATATTATTTAAAATGACGTGGATTTAAGTGTAACAAATTCAATTTATATCAATCAATGAAATTTATACAAATATTTAATTTACCTGCAGTTTTACGCTGTGGTTAATCTACTTGTTCTAGAATTACATAAATTTTGCACTTATCAGAAAATCATTTTAATTCGTGTCCTTGATATAATATTGCTTATTTAGATCGTAGAAAAAGAACGAGTACACTAATTAAAAAAAAAAGAATTTTATTGCTTTAAATTGATCCAAAAAATTGTTAAAATAATACATTAGCATAAGTACTTTTTACTTTAATTATTCTACTTGTTTCAATGTGATCTAAGTCTTGAAAATAAAGCTGTAGGTTCAAGATTTTTTAGTTTTAATCAAGTTAACTGTTTTATTAGTTTTAGTTTAGTTTATTGGTAGATTTCATAAAAATCTAACGCGGCTTATCACGCCGATAGGGTCTCTGATTCATAATGAATCTTCTCCAAACTCAACATACTTATTTTTTAGACAAATACCCAGGTCAAGTTCAAACATGAACTTAATCAGTCAAGTAGTTCAGAAATTACAAGGTTTCAAAATTTTCAAAATCGTAAAAATTTATTTTTTTTTCAATTTTTTTTCGCGGATAATTTTTTAAGGAAAATAACTCGGCGAATTTTTGTAAGTCGCATTTAAAAGCTCATTAGACGAGCTTTTATTTTCATGTTATTTCATTTTTATAGGCTTAAAATAATCTGTTTGTCTGAAGGTATTTAATGAAATTTTACTGTTAAAAAATAATTCGTTTTAATTTAAGGAAAAGGGAAATTCCATCAATTTAATTGAAGTATTTTTATTATTAGGGTTGTGATTTTATTTTAATAGGAAATTTACTTCCATTTCGGCTATCCAATAGCATTTTTTTTTTTTCTTTTTTTTTATAATTATGCCTAAGTCAAGGCCAAATTGCAATTAGAGAATATTTACAAAATTTTATAATTATTGTGCAATTTTAAATTTACATTTGTATGTAACAAAAAAAAAAAAGAAAGAAAATAAATAAATAAAACAAAAAAAAATTTAAGGAAAGATATTTAAATGATTTTTAAGGTAGATAATATTATTAATGAAAAGAATTAATATTGAATTAGTCTAGATCATTTAAAATTTAATTTCAATTCATATTGGCTCAATATTTGGTATTGTTTCATTTTTTTCTTTTAATATAAACTTACAGCAAATAATATTTAGTACAAATAAAATTTTATAATTAACTCTTAAAAAGATAAATAGTTTAATTAATTAAAAAATTGACTATTTACTCGACCGGTTCGGTAAAAAATATTATTACTGTTTAAAGTAAATTATTATAAAAAAAAAAAATTATAAACTCCTGTGAAGAAACTAAGGCTGTAACTTTAAAAAAAAAAAAAAATCCTTTTTAAAAAACAAAAATTCAGTGAAATGTGTTGGACAAATTGCAAAAGTTTAAAATGGTTTTAATTGAACAGCAACTAGTGAAAGAACAAATGATTGTTCTTCATGTTGGCAAATTGAAATTCAAAAGAAAGAAAGCTAAAATAAAGAAGATAAAATAAAAATTAAGAAAACGAACAAGATGATAAATAAAAACAATAATGAATTGTCAGTACAAAGAAGAAATCAGTCACGTAATTCAAAGGCATATCCGGCACAAAACTCGGTCGATTATAATATCACATAGTCGTCGGTTGGGGTCGATAAGTTCACCATTACTTCAAGTTTCTCAAAGTATCTTTCAATAACAATAACAATAACAATTAATTTATGTATTCATATATATATTTTTTTTTTTTTTTAGTATATTTCAAATTAATTAATGATACTCTTCATAGATAAAATTTCTATTAAAAATTTATGGGATTTAAAATTAAAAAATCCTCCAATAAATAAATAATGTACGTACTAAATGTACTTACCTGCACTCGTACTGTGAATATAGCCCAGCAATTATTTTCTTTCTAGGTTAAAATGGTGTAGACATTAAAATAGAAGGAATATTCCGTTTGTAAATATTCTTTTTAACTTTACTTGAGTGTAATTTTCTTGTGTTATCGATGAATTAATTAATACCAAAGGAGAAAAGGCGAGTCTACTGTTAATATACACTATTATTTGCTGATAAAACTACTCAATAATACGAGTTATTGTTATTTTATTTATAAATATAGATACTGAATTTAATATAAAATTAATTCCACAATAATATAATATATAATAATAATCGATATTTAAAAAAATCTAAATTTTAATTAATTGTTACATTGACGTAATTTAATAATCAAGTTAAAGTATTTATAATATCACATGATGATTCGGTGATTACGAGATCAATTTTAATTCCTACGGCAATATACGTTAAAATATAATTGATAAAATTAACAATTACATAAATATAAATTCACATTTATATAATAGATTTAATATTGTGGATAAATTAAATGTTTTAAAAATATTTATACAGTAATTCAAGTTACTTTTTGAGTTTGAGCTACTATACGATTACAGCAAAAATAATCCCTAGGAATAAATAAATAGATTAGATATTGTATAAAGATTACTTACATTAATCGTTTATGTCACGTTCCCTTACACAGTCTTTACGTTTGTTTTTTTTTTATCATAAGAAATAATTTTTATCGTTTATTATCATAAAAACTATCTTTTTAACTTTTAATTATCTTTCTTTAAATTAAGAAATCATTAGTTTATTTTTGACAAAAATAAGAAAAAGTCCTAACGCCTGATATTTAAAGTCACAATAAAAAATGATAATATATATTATTATTAATTTAATAAAATAATATATACAGTAATTAAAAATGTAAATAATATAATAATTAATATAAAGTTCATTGTACTTTTATCGCCGATAAAATGATAGCAAAATAATAAGAAAAATCTCATTTGTATCATACAATAAGGTGTTTAATTTGAATTTATTATATTATGTCTGTCGAGTTGTATGTTAATAAAAGAAAATGATCGTTTTCAATCCATCTTCAGGCAAGTTGTATCAATATCTGAGAGCAGAAGCCAAGGTAATTAAACGACAAGCATAGAAGCTATACATATTACATATGTATACATAGATATATTTATATTTATATGTTTATATTAAAAAAAGAAGAAGAAAAAAAAAGTAAAGAAGGACAAAGAGTTTAACACGATGTGAGATATTAAATTGTATACAATACAATAAAACAAGTAATAAAGACACAAGTAAAGAAAAGACAAGAAGTACAGAGTATATATACATATATGTATAATAATAAATATACCAAGTACTTTTCATAAGTATTGAAAGAACGAGGAGCGGCAAGTACGATGTGAGCAGACGTCGATTATCATCAAAAGAGTGGGGAATTATTTACTCGCTATTCTCTGTACTCGACTGACTTCTTCATGAATTTAACCACACTAGTTACACCAGTATGCCTCGCAACTTGCTTTTGTGATCATCTGATCAACTATAACTTCGACATTATATATATATATAT
>JZSA01005275.1:0-49091 GCA_000956155.1 Cotesia vestalis | reverse complement strand
ATCAATTTATATTAAAATTTACATTTTACATTTAATGAGATAATAGTTTTTAATTACGAACTTCTGTTAATTTTCAGTTCAGTAATTTTTTTTTTTTTTTTTTTTTTTTGAGTAAAAAAATTTTATATTTTTTATTTTTTGTTCTATTATTTATTTTATATTTTGTAAAGATATTGTTATTATTATTTTAATAATTATTTGAGCAAAGACTGAGTGTGTGATTGAATAAATATACAGAGACGTGAATAAAGTAAATATTTATATTTATTAAAAAAAGAGTGCGCGTAATAAGTGAGTAATTATTTGAATGGCACCGGATTTTGAAAAAAAAAGAGAACCTGCTAAGGTTACTGGATATTTTGGACACTGTAGTTATAATAATAATAAACAAGGCATGATTTTGTTAAAATGTCCTGGGAATCCATTTACGGATTACTACCATCACGGTAAATAAATTAATATTAATTTATAAATCTATTACAGTAATGAAATTAATAGAAAATAATATTAATAAGTTGATAACACTTTTGATAATAATAATAATACTTATTCTTATTTCTTGCAATTAAATATAATTATTAGGTGGACGTAATTACTTTAGTTAATATAATGGGTATTTTATCAACACATTAATTTTGTTTTTTGTTGTTTATTCTTACTGTCGAGTCATTCAGCATTCATATTCAATTCTTCAATGATTTTAATTGATATAATATCGTAATTTATTATCCAGAATTTTCGATAAAATTTATTTTTCACGGAATCTATTGCCACACTATCCTTCAAGCTGCTGGTATATTTTATACCTTAGTAAAAAATTTTTAAAAAAACTTTTAATACGCTATTATACATTAATAATTTATCGGTAAGGTGGAAATGATAATAATTGTTGAATCGCTTATGAATTTAATTTAAAAAAAAAAAAAAAAAAAAAAAAAAATAATTGCAATTGCCATTGTTTCTATCATTTTGTACTTCTCTGTAATAAGGTCAACATTTAGAAAATTCACCGACTACCCGAAAGAGAAATATGACAGATAATTTCCAACTATACACATGTGGTTAGTGCGTTTCATTTATATTATTTATATCGCGACTTAATAATAGTAAATATTAATAGAGCTGAGCGGTGAAGAATTTTTATCGATTGAAAATTCTATTTAACTTTTTAATATATAGATAGATATTTAATAAAATTATTTTTTTAACTTTTAATTATTAGTTTAAGTGAACGTAATTATTGTTTCGTATGATTTTAATTAATAGAAAGTCGCGAATCTTTGATATATACTCGGAAGAACTGAGTTCGAATCCCAGTTTCGGTTAACTAGATTATTTATTCGCTCATACGTCAAAGATTTATCCTTTCTCTTCATTATTTTTTTCAAAATATTCAGCGATTTTAAAATTATGCTTAAAAATAAATTACAAAATTTTTATTTTGTTTATTTAAAGCCTTTTTTTAGATCCAAATTTATTCTTTATTTATTTCAGCTTCCAATTTTAGAAAAACTTAAACTTTTTTTTGACGAAATCAATTTAATATTGATTTGCTGATAATTTTACGTAAATACTACACATTTTATAATTAAAAAATATCTTCAGATAAAACTGTTTTATTTACTGATTAATTGTATTGAAAATAAACTGATAAGTCTCACTAGACTTATGCAAGCTTATTAAAATTCAAAAGAATTTTATATATAAGTTATTCGATAAAGTTTGTTGTTTATTTACAAAAAATCTTAAATAATAAAATTCTATTACAGTTGTAAATTTATTTTAACTGTTTTTTCTTTTTGTACTTTTTATTTATAAATATATACAATTTTACTCGAAGTAAAAAATATTATTTTACAGTAATAGTACTAGTTGTAATAACTATTTTGCGCTACAACGATACAAAGTTATTCTTTTAATAATTGCATTAGCCGTAGTCACTATCGTTGCAGGTGATTATCTAAGTATGTTATTAAATTATTATTTTTTAATCGGTTATATGAATTTTTGATTATTCATAATTTACTATTTTTTAATCAAAATATCAAAATAATCTGCAAATAAATATTTAATCCATTATATAATATAAATTATATTTTATGTAAAAAAAAATAATTTAAATTTGAACAAACATCAGAATTTTTTTTATGTTTTTATAAAAAAATTTTTTAAAATGATTAGCGAATTTTTTGTAAAGGTTATGAGCACTTGACAGAAAAATCAGAAAGGGTCACCTGATAAAGCTGGATAGAATAGATTGCTCTTTGTATGTATATCATAGACATGTTATACAATGTTGTCATCACAATTTAAAACTGACTCACAAGAGCCATTCAAAGAAACTTAACTATTAATATATTTACACGTGACTGTGTTGTATTGATTATAAAACAATGAAATATTTAGCTGAAATTATTTTATTTTCTATCTCAAAAAGGTATTATTCAAAGAAAAATAACAAAATAACACTTTTTTTTTATAGAAAGTACAATAATAATTAAATAATAAATTATTATTAATATAAATATATTGACAGAGAAATTATTTAAATAGAAATTTTAATTTTAATCATTTTATTAAAGAAGATAATGAGTTTTCTTTTTACACGCTTTTTATTAGCTTTACTTGTATGTTTGTTTGTAACCGACTTCTTTGGCCGCGATTTTGACCCACTTTAAACGGCCAGATTTTGTTCAAACTTTGTAGATTTATCGAGGACCGATGACAATACACTAATTTGATAAAATTATTCCATTTTTCAATTTGCAAAATAAGATTTTTGTTAATTTATATAATTTTCATCTATAGTCGATAAGGCAAAAATTTTAATTTTCAACAATTATTTTTAGCCGATTTATCTAATATTAATAAATTTTCGAACACCAAAGAGAATTTTTAATTCAACAAAGCATATAATAGTTTAAAAAAACTAAAAAAAAAAAGTTTTTATAAATAAACAAAACTAAAAAGTAGAAAATAAATAATAGTTTAAAAAAAACTAAAAAACACGCTTTTTATAGAAAACCGAACTAAAAAAATAGAAAATAAGTTTTAATATATTTAAATTAAGAATAGTGTTAAAAATAGTGTGAATAAAAAAAAATTTATTTTATTTTGAAAAAAGCGTGGGGTGATTTTTAAGATATTATCAAAATGATAATCACTCTACTCATATCTGTCAATAAAATATTTATAACTATTGACGCCATTTTTAAAATAAAATAAATTTTTTTTTATTCACACTATTGTTAATTTATATTTATTGAAATTTTTAACACTATTCTTAATTTAAATTTATTAAAACTTATTTTCTATTTTTTTAGTTCGGTTTTCTATAAAACACGTGTTTTTTAGTTTTTTTAAACTATTATTTATTATTTTTTTAAAATATAGTATTGTATTGTGTTTATTGAATATGCCAAGGCAATAAAAATTTTACATAGTTTTTAACAGTAAATTTTAAAGAAACTAATTTAATAAATTTTAACATGACATAAGTGCGTAGATATATTAAATTTTAAAATACATTACGTGTTTTTGGTGTATTTATTTGACTACATAAACTTAAAATTTTTAAATAGTAACTTTAGATCTAAAATAATTGCCCAGATTTACTAATTCGTAATAAATAATATCAATAATAATTAAATATTACTAAACTTCTAGCATTTATAATTTCTTCAGTAGTTTTTAAATTTAAAAAAAGAAATTTTTATTAAAAAAATTTTTCTATTATATTCTGTATAAAACATAAAATTTTATTGATTTTTTAGATTGTATATAAATTAAAAAATGAAGAATAAAAAATTAAAATTTTTAAATAATAATAACAATGAAAAAAAATATATATATATTTTTCGAAATACATTAATAAATTCAGAGAAGCGTATAAATTAATTTTTCAAAACTTAAGTTTTATTCTAGAAGTCTAATTGCTGTTTTAAAAATAATTATTAAATTATTTTAATGATTAATTTTTTGTACTAAATAATTAGATTTTATAACTAATAATATATCGAAACATCAGTAGCAAAATTTCACGATTGCACCGAAGAAAGTTTTCGTCGTTAAAATTCTGGATTAGTCAGAACGCGTAAAAATAATCAGTGAAAATAAATAATAAAAATAATAATAGAATAGATAATTAATCAGTTTTAAAGTATGGCGTGAACTGTTTGAATAAAAACTAAAATTATAGAATGTCAATAAATCGATTGATAAAATCCAATGAGCATTGTATACACAAGTGAATAGTCTGATTAGTAATCAACGTGTAAAAATTTAATTAAGGTATATTTTAACATAAAATTATTTTTTTTTTTTTTTGATAATATTAAAACTCAAGATATAATGATAATAATTAAATTTACCCTTGAAATAATTCAAACATATCATCTGTTATGTATTATTTGTCTTATAAAGTGTCTACAATCCAATAGTAATGATGTTCATTGATCGCGATATCAAAGAGTCACTTGAACCAAGTGTTTCAGGTGACTGATTTGACATGAAGGATGTCGAGAATAGAGACTAAATGACAGTGTTATCGCTATCAGTATTATTATTCTATTAATACTATTTTGTGTCTTCATTAATATGAGTAAAAATAAAAAAATAATTCATCTATCCCGCTGGGAAATGATATCACCATCGTCGCCCTAAA
Source organism: Cotesia vestalis (assembly GCA_000956155.1). Classification (NCBI taxonomy): domain Eukaryota; kingdom Metazoa; phylum Arthropoda; class Insecta; order Hymenoptera; family Braconidae; genus Cotesia; species Cotesia vestalis. The sequence continues at coordinate 44,428 of JZSA01005275.1, read as the reverse complement.
TACATCGATGATCGGGGTAAGATTTTATTAATTGTCATAGGATAAAATAAATTATTTGATAAAAAAAATTCAGATATTACTCAGTAAAAATAAAAATAACAATAATAAATAATAAATAATAAAATATTAGATTATTTGAATTGGCAAAGTTCAAAATGTTTATTTATTTAACAAAGATGAGAGAGAAAATGATCCAGGTCATTGACACAAGTCAGTGATTTTCCTCACTTGATTTCACTTTACTTACACATATGTATACATAAAAATGTATTTATTTATATTCAAATTAGAATAAATAAAAAGGGGATAAAGTTTACGTGACAACCCTCAACCCCCTGCGTTGCCTGCAATTGCAACTTTGTCCTTATACATTATTCAGCCTCCCACTTGCCGCTATTATCTTTTACCGAGTACGAGGGCTTCTATACATAGAACAATATTTATTTTATTATTACTTTTTTTTTTTTACCTTTTAATTTATTCATTTATTGCGTCAAGATCCTTCGAGTTTTCTATGGAATTTTTTTTTTATTGCAATAATAATAATTAATTGTTTAAAATAATTAATATTTCAATTCAATGATACGGAATTTTATTCTATATAATTAATAATTCAACTCGATATAATTTTTATTTTTTATGTTTTTATTTAAAGCATGAAAACTTGGATTTAAAGTAAAAATATAATTTTTAAAATAATAGCAAATGTATACAGTAAATAAAACTACTTCATAAACATATGAGTAAAAAAAAAAAAAAAAAATTTGTATAAATGCGGAGAATTTAGATTTTTCAGTCGGCTGAACTTTGATCATTCAAGTCAGTTAAACATTATCATGGACTTATTTGTCATTCTTCTTTATGTCTGTGTACCTTCCCGTTACCAAACACTGATTTATATTTGTACATATAAAAATATTTAATTTAATATCACGTAGTAGTTGGACTATAAAAATTTTAAAATAGAAAATAATTACTTCTGAAATAAATAAATCTGATTATAGACTGGGTAGTAACAGTAAAAAGCTAAATAATTTAAAGAATAAAAATGAAATTATTAATTGTTAATATTAAGAATAAAAAAGAAAGGCTATTCGTTAGCCAGAATGGAAAGAGATTTCTCAAATGAAAATATATATTTTTTAGAAAATAATATATAATTTCTGTTACAAAACTAATGCAGAAGTAAAATTTTAGTAGATCTGTCTGAGAGAGTAGGTAATTTTTGGTCTAGACTGATGGTGAGGTATGCAAATTATAGTTTATTTTAAAATAGTTAATTAAAAATTTTACAAGTTATCGCAATCAATAGTAATTTCGCAAAGAAACAGTAAAAGTTCCAAATTTTGAGGATTTTGAAGAATTAAAATTTTTGTCATTTTTAAACTATTTAATTTAAAAAGATTAATAAGCATGCAAAATAAAGCTTATTAAATAAGCTTTCAGATGCAATTTACAAAAATCTTAAAAGTTATCGCATTCAATAGTTATTTTGCAAAAAAACAGTAAAAGATCGAATTTTTGAAGATTTTGAAGAATTAAAATTTTTATAACTCCTAAACTATTTAATTTAGAAAAATAAATAAGTATGTAAATTAAAGCTTATTAAATGAGCTTTCAGATGCAATTTATAAAAATTTTACTAGCTTTCGCATTCAATAGTCATTTCGCAAAGAAACAGTAAAAGTTCCAAATTTTCAGAATTTTGAAGAATTTAAATTTCTACTATTCTTAAACTATTTAATTTAAAAAAATAAATGAGCATGAAAATTAAAGCTTACTTAATAAGCTTTCAGATGTAATTCACAAAATTTTATGGGATATCGCGTTGAATTGTTATTGCACTGAAATACGGTAAAAGTGAAAATTTTGTTGATTTTCAAAAATTTTGAAATTAGTGTAATTCCTAAATTATTTAATTTAAAAAAATAAATAAGTATGCAAAATAAAGCTTATTAAATAAGCTTTCAGATGCAATTTACAGAAATTAAATATGATATCGCGTTTAATAGTTATTTCACAAAAAATACAGTAAAAGTGAAAATTTTTACGATTTAAAAAAAATTTTTGAATTTCTGTCATTTCTAAACTAATCGACAGATTTGGCTCATCTTAGAACTAAACCTCAGAAATCGTCCAAAAAATGAGTATGTGACGTTTCATTGAAATCTGTTCAAAATTAACGAAGTTATAGAAGAGACAGAGCCGGTTATATCGTATATTTATATAAATTTTTGAACCATATGTATTTTCTTAATCCGCTTGACGAGCTGGGTCGATATATAGCCAAATTTCTTCAAAATTTCCGTGATGAGGACCAATGCAATAGTTAGATTTCTATGAAATCTACTAACAATTATAAAATATACTGATGAGATTATTTTCTTGACAGGTAATACTGTTAGCGAAAGCGGTACCTCTGCGGTGACGTCGTTGAGCACGAGAAGCTTAGCGAGCAATACTTTGCGTCATTCATCAAGACGTTTTAATCAACCATCAGCGCAACAGCAACTGCCTCAGACACAACAGCAGCAACAACCGCAGAGAAGATCACCAGCTCGGATTCCTCTAGCATCACTGAGCAGTGTCACGGTCAGAAATTCAGATGAACTGGTGGCAGCAAACTTAACAACACAGGAAGTTTGCGACAGTTCGAACGACTCTGGCCTCGGCTTCGAGGAGAGGCAGCAGCATCTCGGCAACTCCTCGGTAATCCCTGTCTATCAATTATTATTTATCTCACTTGTCAACCCATAGAGATAATTATAATTTATCAACAGAGAATACAGTATTATTTATTTAACTTTACAGTCAGGAGTCAGAGATTCGTTTTATATTGTCGCATTCGTTCCTGTACTGCTGTTGCCATTTTATTTTTAATTTAACAATTATTATTGTTATTATTATTATTATAATTATTAATAATAATAATCTATATGATTAAGAGAATATGAAAAATATTGTCTCCAGGATAGTCATATGATAATCGGTTTTTTTTTAGTGAAATTTAGTTTGATTCTCATCGATAGTCAATTTATGATGATAAGTATTTAGGCTGTATTCAAAAATGCTCTATCTAGAGGAACATACTTAAGAAATTACTTTGTATCTCGTCAAATATTGACATTTTTAAAGATATAAGCTCACTCCAATATTACACTCATCAAGAGCTTTCATTTAAGTACCCACATCAATTTTTTATATATTTTATATATTTTTATATATTATATATATGTATATATGAAAAATATATCAAAAATATATGTGGGTACTCAAATAAAAGCTCTTGATGAGTGTAACGTCGGAATGAGCTTATATCTTAATAAATGTCAATATTTAAGAAAGTACAGTGCAATTTAATATTAATAATTTTATTATCAATATTTAATAAATATAAATATATAAATAATGTTGAGTTAATCAGAAATGATAGACAAAAAAATCTCAAAATAAGAATAAAAGTTCAAAGGAGATATGAAAGGTTAAACTCCGCTGTCCATTGTTCAGTATTTTTTTTAGTTCAATAATTGTTTGATTTATTAAATTGCCCTACAATTACTCTCGACTGAATTTTTAAAATTTTCAATACAGACTTGGAACAACGGTGCTGTTGGGGAAGAAGATAGCAAGCGACGTAAAATGGACATCAAGCTTGAATCAGAAGATGCCAATTTTACCTTCCCCGAAGTATCAAGAAACACTAGCGGTGGTGCCGGCGCTGCTTCTCGTGTCACTGTTTCTGATGACAGTAAAATTTCAACAAGAAATACCACAACCTCAACGACGTCTAGCAGCACGGCTAATGGAGTTACACAGCCAAGGAACGCCAATAATTCTGTTAATCGAGTTGTTGGGGTAACACGACCACGTTCAACCTTGGGTGGCTATGGTAAACGCCTGCCACCTGTTCATCAAGGACCAATTACTCTTACGTCTCAACTCAGTGAGTAATTTTTATGAAAAAAAAAAAAAAAAATAAATAAAAAATAAATTTGTAATTGTACACGGAAAGAACAAAATTACACTGCATATCCTCCCATATTATACTCAGTGTAATCTGTGGTGAAAAAAAATTTCGGAAAATATCAAATATAATTCAGATTATACTAAATTATTTTTGTATTATACTCAGTGTAATCTCCAATTTGAACAAGTAATTTTTCTGGTTATACCGCGTAAGTACACTGGATATAATCCGAAAAAATATCCCGTATAATTTGAATTATACTCAGTAGAATCTTGGATTATATCATTTTTTCAAAAATTGTGATATTCAACTTTTTTCTTTTTTAATTTATACATTTTTTTGAAAATTTATAAAATTTGTGAAAATTGTGGTAGTCAATTTTTTTTTTAATTGTGCATTTTTTTTTAAATATATCAATGAAATCAAATAGAAATTTCGTTCAAAAAAATAAAAATAAAAATAGTGACCCCACTTGAAAATATTTACCAAAAATTTTTCAACCCCAAATTTTCGGAAAAATTGTGCTTAAATGATCCTTTAATATTTTCTATCCATGCATGGCATTTTTTAAAAATACATAAAAACTGAACAATTATAAAAAAAAAATTATCATAAATTTAACAAACTTTCAAAAAAATTCACAAATTAAAAAAGAAAAAAGTTAAATATCACAATTTTAGAAAAAATTATATAATCCAAGATTTTACTGATTATAATTCAAATTATACGGGATATTGTTTCGGATTATATCCAGTGTAATCTGGGGCGGTATAACCAGAAAAATTACTTGGTCAAATCGGAGATTACACCGAGTATAATACAAAAATAATTTAGTACAATCTGGATTATATTTGACATTATCTGAAATTTTTTTTCACCACAGATTACACTGAGTGTAATATGGGAGGATATGGAGTGTAATTTTGTTCTTTCCGTGTAGAGAGAAAGATTAATTAATTAACTTTTGTATTAAAATTATCCAGGCAACATATCGAGAGACGGGAAGGTCCAGTTACAAATAATCTGTCAGCCGGAGCAACAACATCGTGCTCGATACCAGACAGAAGGATCACGCGGTGCTGTTAAGGATCGGACCGGGAATGGATTTCCAATAGTCCGTTTGGTTGGGTATGACAAACCAACGCTTTTGCAAGTTTTTATCGGAACGGATCTCGGGCGTGTAGCGCCACATATGTTTTATCAAGCATGCCGGGTGAGCGGAAAAAATTCCACACCCTGTATCGAGCGTAAGGTTGATGGGACAATTGTCATTGAGGTCGATATGGACCCGTCCAAAGACATGCTTGTTACTTGTGATTGCGTTGGTATATTGAAGGAACGTAACGTCGACGTTGAGCATCGATTTCCTCAAGCTGCGGGTATGCTTCAAGGGCGTAGCAAAAAGAAGTCCACAAGGTGTCGAATGGTATTCCGTACAAGTATCACTTTGCCAGATGGAACAACCGAAACTCTACAAGTTTGTTCGCAACCAATCGTTTGCAGTAAGTTGAATCAAAATTAAAAATTTTCCAAGTTTTTAATTAATAATGAAGAATATTTTTTTAATTTATTTATTTATTTATTTTCAGCTCAACCACCGGGTATACCGGAAATATGTAAAAAATCTTTGACATCTTGTCCATGTACAGGTGGACTTGAACTTTTTATTCTCGGTAAGAATCTGTTGAAAGACACACGAATACTCTTTCAGCTTGACGACGAAGATCTCAGTAATATGGAGCAACATTGGGAGTGCTCTGTTATTCCTGACAAGGAATTCCTTCAGCAAACGCACCTCGTGTGTGTTGTACCGCCTTATGCTAGACAAGATCTCAGGCCTACGGAAACTGTAACTGTTAAACTTTATGCCGTTTCCTCGGGTAAAACCAGTGAACCACATACCTTTTTATATACCGCGGCTTCATCTCCACCAGAGCCTTCTGTTGGTAAAGTTGAATCGTCCTCACCGCCGCTTGTTACGTCACGAAATGAACCATTGTCTACGTCACCGACGATACCTATTGCGGCTGTCAATAATAACTGTAATTTTATTTTTGTTAACATTAATATATTTTATTTTATAATTAAAAATAAGAGGATGTAGGATTTTAATATAAAGGGGTCCTCTGGTTTGACGCCCTGATTTTTGAGCATTTTTTTGGGATTTTTTTGTAAAGACCAATTAAGGACGTTCATAGACAAGAAAAAGACACCAGTAGGTTTCTTTCTCACGCACTATAGCTGCCTCTCTTTATAGACTATCGCTCACTTACTTCCACTCTCGTAAAATATCGAAAGTCACTAACTTCAAACATTTTTTATAAAAAAATGAATACCTCTTGCTTATGTTTTTTTTTTGATAAAAAATACTTGAAATATCTTCAATTAATGATTATCAGTTTTTTAAAAAAATCCTAATTTAAGTACGATTGATATTTAATAAAACTTTCGCTTGAACGTCGGTCAGCATAGGGTTTGTATGTAAAATATACAAATTTTGAATGCTAATATTTCAAAATTTATTGCCGCAAGGACTATTTAAAAAAATTCCTGCGTATGGAGGATACTTACGAGTATAAGTACGAAAAATTTCAAAAAATTTTAAGGAAACGGTTTTTTTCTTGGAACGTCCTTAAGAGATAGAATTTTGAACTTTTTACCATTTATTTATACATGTTTCAAGAGTATACAGTTAAATTCTCAGCTAAAAATATTCAGTAAAATTAAAGTTATAAATTTTTTTTTATCGAGTTATGCGTTATAAATTTAAAAAAAAATAAAATGCTTTTTTTTCGGGCCTCTAGACTAGAAGGCCCCCTTAAATAAATTTTAGACACTGTAAATTACTTCGAAAATTATTATCATTGTAATTAATGAATTATCAATGAAAATAATAATTATTAAATAATAATATTTATTGTAATTTACAGCACTAATATCGCAGTCAAGCGCAGTATCACCGAATTACCTGGCAAATCTCCCACAGTCTGGATCTCAACAACATTCACCTCAACCACCGTCAGATTCACTAAAAAATGACCCAAGTCCGCCACCAGTGTCATCATCAGCCCAAGTAACACCAGTGATGATGTGGGCGACTCAACAAACCGGAAATTGTCAGAATTCATCGGCAGATGTTATGATGCCGCCCCCAAATATTGTAGCGAGTTCACTTTTAAATCGACGTTCCTCCTCAAATCATCAGCTTATTATTCCGGATTCTCTTAAGTCTGAAGTAATTGATGAAAACAGTGGAAATAGTATGTTAAGTGAAAATAGTCTTCAAAGTATGCCAACACCGAATTCAAACAGTACAGCAAGTACCAGTCCAATACATCAATATGTGTCGGAAAATTCACGAGATTCAACATCAACTGGACTGCTTAGATCAGTCCCATCACATGTGACTCCTTCTCAAGAAACTGTGAGTCTTTTAGGGGTTGTCGATTTGATGCGTAATCAACATCCACTGACACTTATAACCCAGCATCAGAGTCCGTTTACTGGAATTCATGAACAATCTGGAGTCAAAGTCCTCAACAGTCATCATATTAACAAAGACACAAGTCCAATATTATCAAATGAAAATACGGGCAGTGGTACTTTGTCAGGTGTAGGAGTTGGTGTTGATTTACGAATGAAGCATCATGAATACGAAACTCTAAGTAATTTTACAACAACTCCAGCAGCTCAGCCTTTGCCAAATCAAAGCAGTCAGTCAATTGAGAAATATTTCAATCACATTGAGTCAACAGCTCCTACGGTAAAAGAATCTGATCAAGAAGATTCTAATTTTGTGGATACAATGCAGCAACATTCTGTTATGGTTGATCCTCGTCCTCAAGATCAGTCTTCGCCTGAAGATATTCTAGCGCCAAACGCAGCAACAGTTAAATTAGACGCTCTCGTTAATTCAGCGGTTGAGTCTCATCAAATGGACCGAATGGTAGCGCCACTGCAGACAGTAACGACAAGTCCTGGATTACTGAGTCACGTGCCAGAAGTAGATGGACTGAGTAGTTCTCAATCGACAACACGAACTAGTCCACCGATTCCGGTAAAAGCAATGCTTCTAGAAGCGCTGATGCCTTCTCCGGTGGTTCCAGCTAGTGGTGCGAGCAATGGCAACACCGGTACAGTTATCTCAGAGAATCTACCCGAGGAATCTTTAATGACGACTATAAATGCCGCGCTACTTCCGTCTATCCAAGAGCCGATTGTAACTGACTCGGGAATCTCAAGCTCGACAGTAAATGTTTCTGTTCATAATCAACTTCAAGGTGGAAGTGAGTCTATTCCCCAGATTCAGGGACTCACTCAGCAGGATGTCGAGATGCAGCAGCAAGTTCAGCAGGTTGAACAAGTGGTGGCTCACGCGCAGCAGCAAGTAGAGCAAGTTGTCGCCCAAGTGCAGCAGCAAGCTGCGCAGACTGTTCAACAAGCGCAGCAGCAAGTAGTCCAGCAAGTCGTACAGCATGCCCAGGTGGTCCAACAAGCGGTCCAGCAGGTAGAAGCTGTGCGTCAAGTCCAAGCAGTTCCCGAAGTTCAACAAGCGGTCCAACAAGCCACCCAGGAAGTCGTGCAACAAGCGGTGCAGCAAGCAACTCACGAAGTTGTTCAGCAAGTTCAGGCTGTCCAACAAGCTGTTCAGCAGGCTCAGGCTGCTCAGGCGATGCAGCAAGCTGTTCAACAGGACATCGGGTCTATGCTTAATCAACCGGCTGGGTTTGTCGCTGAAGCCAGCTCTGCTTTGGCCAGCGGGGCCGCTCAAGAACCCAGCCAACAGAGACTTACTAATGCCGCTGAGCAAGCCATTACAAATGTTATTACAAATGCAACTCAAGATATTATTAATAATCGGCCTATTTCTACTACGACAGCTCATGCGATTATTGCTACTAAAAATATTCTCAACAGTGTTGCTACTCAGAGCGCTCAGCTTATGAATACTGCGATGGAAGGTATTCTTCCCAAGTCACCGTCCAATGCTGGAACAGTTGCTGAACAAGTTTCACGTAAATCTTCGCCAAATTCACTTCCTGTTGCGCAAAATCGCTCTAATAACACTAATGGCATGGCCAATAATGTCAACAACTCAAATGGCCAGGTGTCGGTTGTCAGAAAAGCCGAAGATGCGGGTGGCATGCTTCCGCAAGAATTGACTTCTATGTCAGAGCACGATCTCCTCAGCTATATAAATCCCAGCTGCTTTGATCAGGGAACTTTTCTTATGTAGTGATTTTTTTTTTTTAATTTAAATCATTAATACAGCTTTGATTTTTTTTTTTTTTTTTTTTTTTTTTTTCAAGATATATAGATATATAAATCGTTAAAGTAACGCTAAATAATTTTATTATCAATTTAAATTCTAACAACTTAAAGTTGTTTGTGTAACTATGTTATTTCTCGTCTGTTCGAAAAAAAATTATTTTGGTTCGATAACGAGAAAATTATATTAAAATTATTGTTGATGATTGTAAATATGCCCGTTTAATATATATATATTTATGTATTAACAACTACTAAAATTAAGTAAGACGGGCGCATGCGAGAGCGCGACAAAGTAGCAGTTTTTTTTTTTTTTTTTTTTTTTTAAAATTTTTACTTCTTTTGTGCGAGTTATTGATAATGTTAATTTATATTCTTCAGTGCCAGCGCATCCAGGTGCCTTTTACACCGAATAGTATATATTTTTAATATCTATTTGGCTTCCTTTTTATTTTCGAGATATTTGATCGACTATTTGATATTAATTATTATATTATCGGTACATGGAAAAAAGTAAACTGTAAAATTTACTCAGATTTCGGTTAATTTTTATAATTTCAAACAGTAAAGTAAATATCGAGGTAGCAAAAAAATATAAATATTATAAAATTTATTGTAAAAAGTGTAAAAGCTACAATTTATAATTTAATATCGAAAATAAGTGAGTAGTAGCTGTCACTTTAGTCAATAACGACTCGTTCATCTTAAAAAATTACAGTTTCAAACAGTAAAAATTTCCGTTTCAATATATAGTCCGTATTATGAAGAAAAGGGGGAAGATTCGTTGAACTTTAATAATTATATTTTACTAAGATGCAATTTTTTTGAAATTTTCTGTAAATAATTATTAAATTTTTAATTTAAGGGGAATTCAGATGAAAAAAAAGGGAGTTTCACTCTGGGAGAATTTAACATTTGAAACAGTAAAAATTTAACTCTTAAAATGTATATTTTACCAGTCCAAAAAAGTCAATAATTATAATTTGATTTTTAGCGTTGCGTTTAAAATTTACCATTTTACTTTGTAAATATTGACGTTGCTTGTTTTAAAAATTTAATAATTATATTTTAAATTTTTTACATATCATGCGATTATTTTTTAAGTACAAAATGATAAATATCAAAGTCAAAATTTTAAATTATTATACTTTAACATTTTCAACATTCACACAGCGAAAATTACTGTTTGAAAAAATATTTTCTTTCATGTAAAAAATAAATTGTAGCATTTAAATGATAAATATTACACAGTGATTATTAAACTCACGATTTTACTGTTTGAAATAGTAATTTTTAGCAATTGATAATTATTTATTATAAATCAACTATTATTTATTACAGTTTAATTTTTTCCGTGTATCATTATACACTTATAATAAAATTAAACGATATTACGTGATTCTTAGATATTTATATTTATCAAAATTTTACAAATAATCACGAAAACTTTATTTTATTATGAAGCCGATATGGAATTGAGTGTAGCTAATTATTACACTACGTACCTTAATTAATTAAATATTCATCATTTGGTTAAATTATTTTTTATTAAGAATTTATTGACTTGATTTCATAACGATGAATCATATTTACAAAAAAAAAAAAAATATTTATAAAATTATATTAAATTGTTTATTGATTAATTAAGAACCGTTTTATCATATATTGTGTTTATTATTATTATGATTATTTTTAATTTTAATTTAATAAGTTTATTGTTGAGTAATTCTGATAATTATTGAATGTGATTTTTGTTTGTTGACATTTATTTTTTAACGCCTAGAAAAAGCTAAAATAATTAAAAAAAAAAAAAAAAAACAGTGAGAGATTATTGTCTTCATAAAAAACAATTAGTTGGTAATGATAAATATATAAAACGAAAATTAAAATTAAAGAAAAAAAAAAAACATACATATATTCTTAATGTATATTTTTAACATTTACCCAAAGAGAGAAGCACTTTCAGAATTGTAATGAGCTTAGTGAGAATATAATAATCAAACATAAATTTATACAAAATAAAAAAAAAAAAAACATATATTTATATTGATAATTAAATTTTACAAACGTAAGAGAAATTTTAAATTTGTTTATAAAAAGAAAAAAAGTATACAAGTGAAACTATATTGATATTGTTATTTTAATAGAAGGATTTTCATTAATCAAAAAATAATGAAATATAAGTAGAAAAAAATTAAAGCATTATTTGTTAACTATCAGATTTTATATTTACTGTCTATCTTTATAAAAAATTGAAAAAAAATATGTATAAAATTTTTTATCTGTTATGCAAATTATAAAATTTTAGATCACGCTAATCTGTAATAAATTTTAAACAATTCATTTTAGAAAGTAAATGAACTGTTAGTGGTATACTATTATATATTATATATATATATATATACATCAATATATTTTGTTTTGTGTAATTCGTGATATATTTACAATTAAATAGATGACAAATAAAAATTAAATCAGAGTAAAAATTATTATAAAAATAACATCATTTATAATAGTTGTGCCACATTATTTTACATATATTTTGTTATATAAAATAAGTCATATCTTGCGCATAGAAATAAAATATAAAAAATTATTCTGATAACTATATAGATCAAAATGCATGTATCATCATCGTAACTTGTATTAAATTAAAAAAAAAATTCAAAACAATTGTTTTAATTTAATTGCTAACTTCTTGAAGAAATTTCAAAAAATATTTTGTATTTTATACCCGAGTCTAAATAATCTTATTAATAATTGACTGCAAATTTATTTATTAAAAAAAAAATTATCTTCAATTAGAAAAATAAACAGAAAAAAAAAAGGTAATTATTTATAAGTGGGGTCAAATCTATTTTTGGCCAGATCTAGGTGAAAAAAATTTTTTTTATCTTCAAATGTTGGAAAAAATTTTGGCTCTTATATTTTTGGATAAAATACCTATTTCATCTTTTTTTTTGATATTTTTTTTAAGTACAAAAAAACGAACAATTAAAAATATAAAAAAAAATTTTTTTTTTTTTAATTTAGAAAATTAAAAAATTTTTTTTTAAATTTCTTAAAATTATGGTAATCAACTTTTTTTTTAATTGTTCATTTTTTTATAAATTTTCCAAAAAAAAAAAAATATATCAAAATTTTCAAAAAAAAATTTTTGTTAAAAAAAATGAAAATTAAAATGATATACCCCGCTTGTAAATAATTACCAAAAAAATTACTTGAATCAAGTAAATAATCTTAAAGAACTCAATTTTCTTAATTTGAGTAAAAAAATTTTTCTCGGTTTAAATAAATTTTACTTGATTAAATAATTTTTCGTCTTGATTCAAGCCAACGAAAGTTTCTAAAATTATTTTCTCGGTTCAAGAATTTTTCTCTTGATTCAATAAAATTTTTTCTGTAAAAGTTGATTTTAAAAAAATCATTGTATCACTGAAAATAGTTGTAAAATTAAAAATTTTATCCCTCATAATTTATTTTCAATTGTGACTAGCTGCCAGTGGTCATTTTTCAACCTAACTTTGTTTTCTTTCAATAACTTCTGTAGATGATGAGCAACATTAACTCCTGCAGCAGGCCATAAATTTTTTGGTGTATCCTAAAAAAGAAAATTTTTCAACTTCAAAAATAAAACACGTTAATTTATATTAAAATGATAAAAAATAAAATCAAAAGCTTAAATATAAATTTTCTTACAATTACCTTGTATAAATTGGCAACAATGTCCATGCTTGACAACCATCGGTCCCTATTATGATTCAAAAATTCAATAATTTGCAACTCTCGCGTATTACGATGTTCAATGTAATATTTAACTTTAGGTATCGGATTATCTACAACAGGTCCGTGTCCTGGATAAATAATTTTCGGATTTATGTTTAAAATTTTGTTCAATGATTTAATGTAGTCACTGAGGTCCTCAAAAACAGCGGTAGTTTCCCCGAGAATACAATCTCCGCTGAACAGAGAATTATTTTGCTGAAGAACTAGACAAGCATGATCAGTAGTATGTCCTGGAGTGTGTTTAACTTGCAATTTAGCTCCGTCAACTTCTATCAGCTGATCATCAGTCAGCGCTTGACATCCATCACAGTGGTAATCAGATTCATCAGCAATATCTTCCAAGCTTCTTGGGAGTTTCCAAACAGTTGGAAATGAATTTGAAATAGATTTTACCAACTCTTTGACAGCTTTTACTCCACCAATATGGTCATGGTGCCAGTGAGTTATCACCAGATGCTCTACTGTGGCTTTTTCTTCTTCCAAAACATTCTTTAAGAGCTTGGTATATTCTGGAGCTGTTTCTTCATCGCCAGAATCAATTAAAATACGTCTAAATAAATAAATATTTATTTATTTATTTATTAATAAATATTTTTATCAACATATAACCTATTTGTTTATAACACTGAAGTTGGCAGACATTAAAAATTATTTTAAAATTTTATAACAATTAAATTATTAAAAAAAAATTTTAGTAAAAAATTTCACGTGTGAAAATTAATAAAAATATTATTAGTGAAAATTTTTAGAAGCATTTTTTTATTCTAATTGATTTGTTATTAAAATTTTTAAAATTGACAGCTGACGGCTAACTTCAGTATTGTGTTAATTTGATAATTTTATAAATTTTTATAGAATTTATTTTTATTTTGGATTAAATTACCTTTGTCCAGTGCCGAGTAAGTATGTGTTGGTACCTTGAAGAGTCATCACTCCAGGATTACATCCTAAAATCCTTATTACGTGACTTGGAAATTTAGATACAAGTGGTAATGCAGTCAGAGACATGTTTTCAGACTGAATAATAACACACGTGATAATATTATTTATTGCATATTAGCAATATGGCCTTGTAAATATTCATCATGATTAAATAATAATAAAGGTATGAGTGTGAATTTAGCAGACATCTGATAACTTTTTAATAATTTATATGACATTAAATTAAGCTATCACTTCACAAATTTTTTAATTTTTATTAATAAATAAATTGCTGCAAAAATTTAACATCTAGAAATTTAAAAAAATAAAAAATGCAAATTTTTAAAAATAATTTTTTTGTTTAAGAAAATTAAAGAATTATCAAGTGACAGCTGACTTTAATGTCATACAATTTATTTGTTACAGAAGAATTAATGAAAATTAAGTTAGCTAGCCGACATTTAAAAATTTTTAGAAATTTTTTATTGAAAAAATTTCAATTAAACAATTAAAAAAAAAATGTCTAATGTAAAAAATTTAAAAAAACTACAAGTGCAATTTTTTAAAAATATCAATTTTAGTTGTAATTTAATTTATAAAAAAAATCAAAAATTTTTTTAGATATAAAATTTTTTTTTAGATACACGGTAAGAATAAGATTACACTGAGTATCATCCTAGATTATACTGAGTGAAAAAAAAAATTCAGATAGTAGCTAGTATAATCCAGATTATAATGAGTATAATCCAGAATATCACACAGTATAATCTGGATTATAATGAGTATAACCTAGGTTATAATGAGTATAATCTAGATTATAATTAGTATAATCTAAATTATAATGAGTTTATTTTCAATAAAAAAAATTCTAAATATTTTTTTAATAATTAATACTCATAAAATTATTTTACAGAATTGGATTATTTGTAATAATTTAAAATTTTTATCAACAAATAATTTTTATTTGCATTAAAAATTAAATGACAGAAATAACGTTCAATTCCAAAAAATTAAATTAATAAAATATAAATTAGAGCAGAAGTTATTTAAAAAAATAATTAAATTTTATTTAAATATTACAACACCAGTTCAATTATTGATAATAATTAATTCAACATTAAATTTTTCTAATTCTTGAATAATTGAAGTATTATTTGTTATTTTTATAAATTTACATATACACAATAGTTGATAAATTTTTTATTCTTTTTATCCCTTATTAAAAAAAAAAAGATTTAAAAGCTTTGAGTAATTTCAAATCTCTTTTTCTAATGAGGGAATATTAAGTGTAATCAAAAAAAAAAAAAAAAAGTAATAAATAACATGAGCGTTTGTGTTTTTGTTAATAATAAATATATTAATTGATAAAATAATAAAAATTTATAAAATAATGTATGTGATGATCTTGTTTTTTAAATTTAAGAGTGTTAAATGACAAAAACCGGAAGCCACTTGATAATCAGCCTTGATTAATAACATTATTTTAGAAATAAATTTATTATTTAGTTTTTGTCGTGGATCGAGATCTTAAATTTTTCTTTGTTTCTTGGTCGACTTCTGGCAGCTCATCATCTTCAGAAGCTGCTTTTTTACCTTTAAAAAAAATTTTTTTTTGTCACTTCTACTGTTTAAATTTTATAAAAAATTTATTTCATAAATTTATGATATACCTTCTTTTTTCTTCAGCTTTTGTGGTTTTGGTTTGGACTTAGACTGTACAGCAGGCGTCTTAGTTTCAGAAACTCTCTGTCTCTGGCGCTTCAAAAATTCGAATATCAAATAGAATTGGAACAAAGCTACGAGAGCAAAAGCTGTGAATCGAATTGCTGGAATATTGAAATGACCAGTTGTGTAATCTAATGATGAATCAATTTTGCTCAATCCATAAACGTAGAAGAGACCAGCAGCAGCCAATGTGGCTACTCTAGTTAACACGTACACGTAATTGGCCAGAGTAAAGGTAACTAAAAAAAATAACCAAATAAATATTAATTTATTTTAAATAAATAAATATGGAATTGGTCATTAATATACTTACAACGTGTTCTAGATTCTTTGCGGTAAACTATGTGGACCCAACGCGCTGTGTGTTGAAGTGCGTCTCCAATGTAATGAAGAACGAGTAAAATAACAGTAATGTGTTGGAAGCTGAAAATAATATTTTATTTAGTCCGTTTTAATTTATTGAGACTATATAAATACGATTGAATAAATAATTAAAATACATACTTGAAAATATAACCAGCTAGCGTGAAGAATAATCCAAAAGTTGCGTGGATAACTCGAGATAAAATTTCTTCACGTTTAATACGTTGGAAATATAATTCAGGATAACAATGGAGCCAGTATGCTAATTGTACAATGAAGAAGAGCTTCATTAAAAATGACATTGGCAATGGGTATGATTGCGAAAGCGATGGGAAGCCCAGTATCAAGTTATCTCTCATGATGATATCGATACCCCAGAGTGCAGATAACACATAGAATACCAATAATTGACTTGATTCGTTGAACTTTGATAATTTTATTTTACTAAGATGCAATTTTTTTGAAATTTTCTGTAAATAATTATTGAATTTTTAAATTATCATATAGAATTAATATTATCAAAATATTTATTTTAATTCTATAAATTTTTTTTTTTTTAAATATTCATCAATTTATTTTAATATAATTGCAGACGTCTAAAAATTTTTTATTTTTTTTATTAATTAAATTAGAACTAAAAAATTATTTTAAAAAAAATTGCACGTATAGTTTTTTTAAAATTTTCTATATGTGAAATTTTTTTTTTTAATTTTTTAAAAAGAATTTTTCAATACACAAAAAAAAGTAAACTCGGATTCTTAATTTTAATTATATATACATCAATATATTTTGTTTTGTGTAATTCGTGATATATTTACAATTAAATAGATGACAAATAAAAAATAAAATCAAATTTTATATTTACTGTTTTTTACGTGTAAAAAAATTAAAAAAATTTTTAAATGTCGGCTAATTTAATTTTTATATATAATTGAGGAAAAATGTTTTATTATTATTATCTCTTGAAGAGATCTGTAGTCTGTTTTTTGTTTGATGTTAGAAATATGACATTTTTAATGACACTGAAGTTAGCAGACGTCTAAAAATTTTTGATTTTTTTTATTAATTAAATAAAAACTAAAAAGATATTTCTAAAAAATTTCACTTATAGTTTTTCAAGTTTTTTACGTGTGAAATTTTTTTTTTTAATGTTTAATTGAAATTTTTTGAATAAAAAATTTCTAAAAATTTTGAAATGTCGGCTAACTACATTTTCATCATTTTTATCTAATTTTACTCCAACAATTGCTGAGTACGAACATTTTATTAAATAATTGTTTTTCCTGTTTGCAGATCATAGATAGAGCATAATACTTACATCTAAAATATATTCTTGAACAACAGCATGCATAACAATTGTAATAAGGAAATAAAAGAATACTGCACAAGCATCTTTCCAACCAGTTGTAAATTTAACTGGCTGCCAAGGAGCATCTACTTGTTCGGTTGTTGAAATATTGTGTTGGAGTGCAATAAATATGTAAGCCCATGGCGATGTTATCTGTAAAAAAAATTAAAATATTAATAATTGTTTATAATTATTGATTATTTAATTATAATTAATATTTATTAATTAATTAATTTATTTATTTATTTATTAGGTATGAATAATATTGTCCAGTTTATTTCTTAATTTGATTTGTGTAAATCTAGTTCATCCACTGTAACATATGGTAAAAGATAAAATATGTTAGTGTGTGAAAGGTGAAGAGAATTTAAATATTTTTAATAAAATTTTATAGCGACTAAAATATTTAGGCTGAGTGAAAGAAATACTGCCAAAAAAAAGTGTAAAAAGTAAATAGAGCATAAAAGTTACCTGAATCATAAGACCAATAACGAAGACCATAGCCACACATGAAACGATGTCAGCATGATTTTGAATGATAAATTCATGACTTAAAATAGGAGGATTTTTATTCGAACTTTTACGTCCTTTTAAGGTTACCATTGTTTTTTTTTTTGTTAAATAATTAATAATAGGAATAAAAAATTTTGCGTAACAGCCGGCACAATAAATCAGGGTAATTTATACAGTTTGCAAAATAAACTGCTGTCACGCATAGACTTAAGCGTGGAACTGAACTGAACTGAATAACTGACACATAATAATTTATTCGTGGATTGTATATATGTGTGGGTAACTGTATCTCTGTGTGTATATGTTTTTTTGGAAGGAGTAGTTACACGTGGCGCCAACAAGATAACAACATGTGGTAGTGAAGCAAATTCCCACCAGGTTGGCAGTATTTTAATGGAATGTTGATCTAAAGCTGTCATGGCGTTGTTAATATAATTTCTTACCATACCATGTGATGAAAAAAAAGGTAATTAGTGTCCACCATTTTTATTTTCATTTTTTTTTTTTTAATTTTGATGTCACTGAAATTAATATAATGCTGAAGTTAGCCGTCAGCTGTCAATTTTAAAAATTTTTTTAACAAATCAATTAGAATAAAAAAATGCTTCTAAAAATTTTCACTAATAATTTTTATTAATTTTCACATGTGAAATTTTTTAATAAAATTTTTTTTTAATAATTTAATTGGTATAAAATTTTAAAATAATTTTTAATGTCTGCCAACTTCAGTGTCATAAATTAATGGCATTAAATTTAGCTGTCACTTCACAATTGTTTTAATTTCTTTTAACAAATAAATTATAGCAAAAAAAATTAAAAAAAAAAAAAGACTTGGAGAAATTTTAATAAATTAAAAATCCAATTTTTTTGTTAAAGAAAATAAAAAAAATTGTCAAGTGACAGCTAACTTTTATGTCATTTAATAATAATAAAATTAGCCGACATTTTATTTTGTTTTATTTATTAAATTAAAACTAAAAAAATGTTTTTTTAATTGCCCTTACAGTTTTTTAAATTTTTTTACAAATGAAATTAAAAAAAAAAATTTTTTTTTGTGATGATTTTTTCAATGAAAACAAATTTAGCAGATATTTGATAATTTTTAGAATTTTTGTTAACAAATTTATTAATAAATTATGGGAAAAAAAATTTGAAATTTAAAAAAAATGAAAAATGCAATTTTTTAGAACAAATTTTTTTGTTAAAGAAAATTAAAAAATTGTCAAGTGACAGCAAACGTTAATGTCATCTGAAGTTAGCAGACGTCTAAAAATTTTTGATTTTTTTTTTTAAATTAAATTAAAACTAAAAAAATATTTGTAAAAAATTTCACTTATAATTTTTCAAGTTTTTAACATGTGACATTTTTTTTTAATTGTTTAATTGAAATTTTTCCAATAAAAAATTTCTAAAAATGTTGATATTTTTTTTTTTTAAAATGATATAAAAAAATAAGATCCAGAAGTTAGCCGACAATTTTAATTTTTTGAAATTTCTTTTATTTATTAAATAATAACTAAAACATTTAAAAAAAAAAATTGCACTTACAGTTTTTCAAATTTTTTACAAATGAAAATAACTCATCCTTTATCTTTTTAGATAGTAATATCATATATTTTATTTGACACCATTAGTACAACATTTAACACAATTCTATCTCCACAAATCCAGCAATTTCATTGTTTAATTTTTTCATTAATATTTTCTTCTTTTGCACTTATCATTATTTTTTCATAAATAAAAATAAATAATGGAGTGACATAATACTAGAATTCCAGTTAAAGCTTAAAATCATTGATCAACAATAATTATAAACCTGCAAGTAAAAATATTATTATTTATGTATTGATTGGTGTTATTCATGTATTGATCAGTTTCTGTCTTCTGGTATTTTATTTTCTCTATAACAATTCATTAATAAATATCCTAAAAAAAAATGACAGAGTCACAAGACTCGATGCCATGTCGGTACTGCTAATAATATATTTTCTATATATTTTATTGCAATGAGCATCATCGCAATAAATACTTCGATGCAGGTTTTAATCCATGGTCTCAACCCCATGGCACTATTCATCCTTTTATTTTATATTTATTTATCCTTAAATTTATACAACGGTTATATAATTTGATCGATTATTCGACTTGTTATCTTCATAAATCAATTATACGAAATTTAAATTTTATTGGCTCGCATATATATTTATTTAAAAGATATTACGACAAAATTCCGACATGACCAATGAAAAAAATTGATTTCTATGAAATTTACCTAATAAATATGACTTTGTTCTATTTATTTGATAATCATCTTCAACAATTTAATATATTTTTTAACAAGAATTACAATTATTACCTCGTAAATATTTTGTTGAGACATTACGCTTAAAACTTCAATTTTTTTTTGTTTATTAAGTCTTATAAATTTTGTGTGCTGTTAAAAATGACGTGCTTTTTGATAAATTGATTCATTAATTATTTATATTGTACATATTTAATAAAAATCACAACAGTAACGATTTTTAAATAAATAAATATATTATTTTCATTCATTTTTAAAATATATATGTTGATGATTTATCTTTATTTGTGATAAAATATTTATTTGCTTCTTGTTATTTATTTTCTTTTTTTTTTTTTTTTGTGATGATTAAAACTTCCATATTTACATTTATTTATTTTGTGATAATAACGTCGATAAAAATAAGATATACCTTAAATATTGATTCAATTAATCAAATTAATTGATAGTACGTTTGAATTTATCTATTGTAATTATAAACTTGATATTTCGGTTTTCCTTTTAAACAATTAACAATAAATTTGATATAATTATTTAATAATAAATATTAGATCTAAAATACTTTAGACCGCAAGCCTTAAAAATTTAATTGTTAATTTATAAATATTTCACGCGCTTATTCGTTAAATAGCTGACATTTTTTTAATAATAAATTCAATTTTGAAATTTATTGAATTATATTCGTTTTTTTTTATTTTTTTTATGTATATTTATTTTTCTTCTTTTCACTTTGTTTTTTATGAGGTAGACAAGTGTATTATCCAAATAGCCTCTCATAGCTTTGAGTAACGTTTAAAATAATATTGAGAAAATAAAATTATTATTTAAAAAAAAAAAATAAATAGAATTATTAAATTCTACGCTTCGAAAAAAAAAAAAAAATATCTATGCCTCGCTGGCTACTAATTTAAATAAATAAATAAATTAATTAAAAATAAAAACAACCGATTGACGAGTGTAACAATAAATCTATAGCTTAAAAATGATTGAATATTCAGCAAAATTATTCTCAACTTGTACTCATTGATTTGAAAGCATTGTTGGATAAAAAGCTTCTCAAGTGACGAGTTTCGAAGCACGTGAACTATTTTAAACACACACTCTCTCTCATACAAACAAAAAAATGGTTAAGTAAAATGATTTTGAGTTATTTTGTGACTCATGACTTCTATTAATTAATTAAAATAAATATATCAGCTTTGAATACTGAGCTGTAAAATTATTTAGTACTTCCTGCATCGATCTCACAGTAACCGACATAATTAAATATGACATAAAATATGTAAGTTGTTCTATACGTGAAAATAATTAATTTTAATGATTAATATAAATTTTTTCTGTTTTAAACCATAGGTTCTCCTTGATCCATTTCTTCTACGGATATATATAATCCTTCTTCTTCATAAGTCGACTCGTGTTTTGCGAGTACTTTCAGCAAGGGACGAAGTTTTATCCACCATTGCTGTTTAGGAATACGATGTCTGAAAGTGATTTTAGTAAGCATAAATATTAATTAAAATTTTACATAATATTTTTTAATTGTTTATCAATTATAAAACTCACTCGAAATCAGTTTGTTCTTCAAGATCTGACAATGGAGTATATTTGTACTGACGTTTAATGATACCTAACATAACGGCAGTATCAGGAGTAGAAGCGTTTACAACACCGTCAGGTGATGTATGTTTTTTAAGTTGATCAGTAAACCATTCAACAGCTTTTGCTCCCATTTTAGTACCTAAGTTACGATCAAATGGTGTAGGTGATCCACCTTGTTGCATATGACCTGTTTTATTAAATTAATTATCAATTAATAATTTAAAAAGTGACTTGAACATTAAAGATTTAGTTAAGACTTCAAACTAGGTCTTAAAAAAAAAAAAAAAAATAATAATAATAATAATAATAATAATAATAATAATAATAATAATAATAATAATAATAATAATAATAATAATGGATTTTTGGCAGAGATTTTTTACAAAAAAAAATTGAAAATGTAAATCTCTTAAAGGATCTTAAATTTTAAGAACATAAAAAATATTCCAAATGATTAATATGATAGATTGTAAATAAAAAAAAAAAAAAAAAAACTAACCGATGATGTTAGAGCGACAACTGAACAGGCCTTTTCCTTCTTCACTGAACAATCTTTGCATAAAATCGGTGTTATAATTAAGATTACTACTTTCATTTCTTAAAATAAGACCTCGCTGAACACCTTCAGACATTTTAGCAGCCATAGCAATAACATCTTGATTCAAATCTTTAATATTGAATTTTTCTTCAAAGATATAAGCTGCATCTGCACCACCTGCAAGACCAGCAAGAGTTGCCAAATAACCACAATAGCCGCCCATAGTTTCGATAATAAATACACGGCGTTTTGTTCCTTGTGCTGATTGACGAATACGGTCGCAAATCTTAAATACGTATTTAAAAATTTAGCAGTTAGAAAGTCGTAAAATAAAATTATTTTAATGAAAAAAAAAAAATTAAAAAAAAAAAAAAAAAAAATTAATATAATAAAATGTTGGTAAATCGAACTATTCATACCTCTGTAATTTCATTCAATGCCGTGTCACAACCGAGGGAAAATTCAGTTCCAGGAACATTGTTACTGATGGTCGCAGGTATCATTGCAATAGGTATTTTAAATTCAGGAAATTGTTGACGTGCGTTTATGAACGAAAGACACGTCTGATAACCTTCGAACCCACCGATAATGAGCAAAGCTTGAATACCAAGTTCCTTTAGTCGTGCAGCTATTTGTGGCAACTGATCTTCTTTGGGAGGCGCACGTTTTGTACCAAGATACGCTCCACCCTGAGCGACCCATCCTGTTACAGATGCCCAGTCCATTAACTTAACTTTGCCGGCTTCCAAACCCGCGACACCGTCGCAAACACCATAGACTTTGTCTCCTCTGTAGATACAATTTCTTACAAATGATCTTACAGCTGCGTTCATTCCACACGATGGAGAACCAACATGCAATACCGCAAGTGTATATTGATCCTGAAAAATTAATTGTTTATTTTAATCTCAGTATTAAATAAAAATACATCTATATTATTAAGAAAATAAGCGTAATTTTTTAGCAAGTGTATTTATAAGATAAAATGGGGTTTGTTGAAAAAAATCTTGACCTGGAGTTTTGCCTTTTCATGATTTCATATCATTCTGACCAATAGTCAATTTATGATGATAAGTATTTAGGCTGCATTTCAGATAGTAGCCAGTATAATTCAGATTATAATTAATATAATCCAGATATCACCCAGTATAATCTAGATTTTTTTAAGATATAAGCTCATTTTGATATTAAACTCATCGAGACCTTTCATTTGAATACCCACATCAATTTTTCATATATTTATATATATTATATATATGTATATATGAAAAATATATCAAAAATGCATGTGGGTACTCAAATTAAAGCTCTTGATGAGTGTAACATCGGGATGAGCTTATATCTTTAAAAACGTCAATATTTAATAAAGCAAAATTTTATTTATTTATAGTTCACAAGTCACGGCAGTCACATAGTGATTGCAAGGTTGCTAGTATGTATTAATTTCACAGAAAATAGAAACAAGAGATTAGGTAACTTAAAAAGTATCACATTCCATGCATTAATTCTGTGCAGTGTAACTTACTTGACCACATAGTGTTAATTGCTTAAAAAAAAAAATTTATATATATTTATATATATTTTCAACGCGGCGATAATTATTTTTAAAAATTAGTTCCAATTAGTATTTGATACTTATTGTAACTAGCATTCGTATTAGTATTTTTTATCATCAATTAATTACCTTTGTTAAGACGTGTTCGATGCTGTTCTAAAGCAGCATTTAACATAAATACGGAAACCCATAATTAATACCCAATAATAAATGAAAGATTTTCTTAATATTTTAATCACATTGCATATAATAACTATTATATAATACACTGATAGAAGGATTTATTAACTATTAATAATTTAATTTATTTCAAGACAATTATTTAATTTATTAAATTTTTTAACATTTAATAAATAATTTATTAACTGTTAATAAATATTTATTAAATCCTATGATTTAAAAAAATTATTTATCAACAGTTAATAAAATTTATTGAATATAAAAAAATCTTTTTATCAGTGTTTAATCTTTGTAGAAGTATTACAAACAACATAAAAATGGTTTAAGAATTTAATATTACCTTGGTGTCTTGAGAACCGATTGGAGCTTTCAATCTTGTAAGCATTTTGTAAGTTTCCAAGTTACGGGCAAAACCTCTGTCAAATAAAAAATAAAAAATAAAAAAATTCAAGTAAGCTTTAAAATTTTAACAATTAAACATATAATTAATCGAGAGATAAACTGACTTTCCACGTAATTGAACAGCAAGATCCCAATTTTTATCAGCCATAGCCTGAGCTACGGCTTTAGTACGATTGACGCAATCCATCAAAGGTAAACGGACCGCTTGATTTCCATCAAGAGTAACAACACAGGCTTCAGTATCAGATGTTGCTTCCATCAAAGCCATCACAGCTTCTGCACCCATTCTACAACCCTGACAAAATATTATTTAATAGTTTATTTTGTCTGAATCTGTCAATCATCGACAAAGTAAGAACTTTGCACCAAATAACTTTGATGTATTTATATAAATAGCTACGAACCAAAATTCTGTCAAAAGCTGAAGGATTACCACCACGTTGCACGTGACCGAGTACAGTTATCCGCGTGTCTTGTTGCAATTTATTTACAACAACTTCACGAACTTTTTCAGCAGTAATTGGATCTCCATTTCTGTCAACTGCTCCTTCTGCTACTATTATAATATTCAAACGTTGACCCGTAAGACGTTCCTAAAAAATATAATTGATAATTAATAATTGTAATAATTAATTTCTGTAATTAAGAGGCACAACCAGTGTGACAGCCTAAAAATAAGGCGATTTTTGGGAATTAAAATAAAAAAAACTCGTGTATGAATTGTTTTGAAATTTTAAGGGTATTTTTATACATATTTTGAGAATATACAGTAAAATTTTTGAAGAAAAAAATTAAATATTTTTCGAGTTACACGCGATCTTCGATGGAGCTAAAAAAAAAAAGGTCCTCCAGTGCTGGAGTGATTCCGGCCTTCTCCGTGGATGAAACGTAAAAAAAAAAATTCTCGTTAAACTAGAAGATATTGTCCGTACGATGACCCACGGTCGAGAAAAAATATCAAAAATTGATAAATTGGCGGCGTTTTAAAAAAAAAAAGTTGAATTTTACCCGAAATTTTGGTCGTTTTTGGCCTGCCAAAATTCGATTTTTGATCAGATCAAAAAACTGGAGGGCCATTGTATAGAGAACTATATACAGAACATGCAGAAAAAAATTTGGTAGTGATCGGATGATTTGTCTTCGAGTAATCACTCTAGCAAATTTGAAAAATTCTGTTTCGAGAAAAACGCGTTTAAAAAAAAAATGATTTTATTTTACCTTCCGAGCGGCTACTCTTTAAATGGCTGTAACTCAAAAACTATTTGAGATATCGATTTGAAATTTTAATATGTTATTTTTAAAGGTGTAACCTATCGAAATCTATTTTTTGAAAATTTCACGCTGGTTGTGCTTCTAAAATTAAAAATCTGAACGTTACATAAAAAATTACACTGGGATAACTTAGTTTGTTAATTAAAATACCATCAATGATAAATTATGATAATCATTTTTAAAAAACGATTATTCATTAATGAACTATGATAATTTACATTTAAAAAAGAAAAAAAAAAACCAACTGCAAAAGCATGCTAATGTAGTTGATAAAGCATGCAACCACAGCAATGCACAATGGCTCACTTGTAAAAAAATTAAAATTTATAAAATAATGATTGTGAAAAATTGTCTTTTGATAATAATTTCTTTCAATAAAATTTATATCTATTTAATTAAATATAAAAATAAATTTACCAATTTAATGAAGATATTCACTAGCTATATTGAAGATTTTTATAAAAATTGTATAAAAAAAAATGAAAAAAAAAAAAAAAAATTATTGATAGCGAACCTGCAATAATTTTTTGCAGAGCTTGTTTGGCCAGTCACGCTCTGGTGGCCACTCTGGGATGAATACAAAGTCGGCTTCGGAACACATAGCTGCCACTAGAGCCAGGTAGCTGTAATATTATATAATGATAGCTAACTGCACTACTATTAAGAAAAGATTATAAGGGATAGTTATTTAATTATTATTATTATTACAGGGAGTAATGACAATAACTCGTTATTAATTGATTAAATAGGGTTTAGCTTTTTTATGATGACTTGATGACAAACAACACGCTAGCATTTTTTTTTTTTTTTTAAATATTTACCTAGTAAAAAAATATCATTGGTATAATTTTTATCAGGGTTGTGATTTAAGGGAAACCTGATCATTTATCAAGCTTAATTTTTGGATCTAGCTGGATATTTTTAAATAACAAGCCTAAATATAAGCTCAAATTTTTTAAAAATAATTATTGGTAATTTATCTTTTAACAAAACCGTTCAAATAATTTAATTATTAAAATTTTTAAGACAATCTTAATAATAAAAATGGAGAACAAGCATAATGATGGTGATATGACGAGCAGCCACAAAAATTCGGTTCATTTAATTTTTTATTTATAAAAAATCACTTTATATTTAATTAGTCTACTGAAGTTAGTGTAAAAAAATTTGAACGAATAGACGAATAGTCAAAAATACGTAAAATAAATTTAAGTAAATCAATTGAGTAATATCACATGCCTGTTCCAACTTTTTACATAGTTTATCAGGCCAGTCGATGGGGGGTGGACATTCTGGAAAGAATACGTAGTCTGCCTCGGCGGCTAATGCGCCCACGATGGCCAGGTACCTACCCAAAGTTACAACTTATTGTGTAATATTATTTCTTACGTTAATAAATGTAATTCTGATTTTAAAAAGTGCCATAAGGATTTAATTATTGCCGATATTCAAGAAATCTGGTGTAATAACTGTTTGCATTAGAGTGTTAAGAACGTTCTAATTATTTAAAGGTGGAATATTTTTTTTTACATTTAAAATTTTTTTATTTAATTTTAAAAATGGAACCTTGAAAATAAATGAAAAAAAAAATTGAAGTAAAATTATTTATGGAATTATGACTATTAGAACGTTCTTAGATAGAAGTAATAAAACACTGGATAATAAATAGATCCAACAGTGTTTGTAATTAATAACTTACCCACAATGACGACCCATGACCTCCATAATAAATGTTCGTTGATGCGAGTACGCAGTACTGACGATTGCATCAATGCTCTCTATTATACGATGTAACGCTGAGTCTGTACCAATTGTCATGTCTGTTCCACAGAAATCATTGTCTATAGAACCTACCATACCCACGATATGAAGATGACAATATTTTTCAACTTGTTCAGCACTTATTTGACCTAAAATATCCATAAAAAAATAACATCGGTTGTAAATTATCAAAATTTGAGCTTTGATACATTAAAAAAAATAGACTTTTATAAAATTATAAAATCAATCAAGTTAAAATTGATTAAAATGGTGACTAAAAAAATTTACCTGTGCTCTCTAATTCCTTCAACAGATCACGATACTCAGTTTTAAATAAATTAGCGCCAGTCAATGAACCATCACCACCAATTACGACTAAGTTTGAAATACCACGTGTGACTAAATTTTTAGCAGCTTTCAAACGTCCAGCACGTTCTTTAAACTCCATACATCTCGCTGAACCTATTACGGTACCACCCTAAATTATAAAATTAAAAAAAAAAAAATTAATGCAAAAAGTCAGTACTATTTCATCATGGTTTAAGTATTGATTGGCAAAGAATAAAAAAATATTCGTGAGCTCACTCGGTGGATGATGCAAGATACAGAAGACCAAGTTGCTTCGACAATATTATCTCCTCCATCTACCATTCCTTGGTATCCTTCCTTTATGAAGAATACTTTGCAGCCTAAATAAATACCCATACGCACTACGGCACGCACAGCCGCATTCATACCTATTTAGGAAACAAATTTATTGCGTCATATCATTGATAAATAATTGTTTGAATAATTTAGTACATAGATTAAAATTTTATTTACCTTGTGAATCACCTCCACTAGTGAATACTGCCAGCCCTTTGCCTTTATGACTTCCGGGCTTTATGAATTTTGTTGATGTGTGTTCCTCTGCCATTTTTTTTGGATGAGTGTCTGACATATACTGAAAATTTTTAATATATACAAATTATTGACAATAATCAATGGACTTTTACCTTAAGACAGTGATTGAAATTTTTATTTTTTTGGATGGAGGAAAAAATTTGTTTATTGTTTAAATTTAAATTATGAGTAAACAAATAAATGTGATTATTATTGGTATCAGTTATTTTTAGTATATTTATTCTAATTATATTTATTTATTTTGGTAATTATTTACAATTGGATTCCACCAATTTAATTTTAATTTTTTTAGATGAAATTTTTTTGAAAATTTTGAAATATTTTTTTTTGAAAAATACATAAAAAAAATTGATTATCATAATTTTAACAACCTTACAAATTTACAATACTAAAATTAGCCGACGTTTTTAATTTTTTTTCATTTATTAAATTACAACAAAAAAATTGCATCTGTAGTTTTTAAAAATTTTCTACATGTGAAATTTTTTTAAAAATAATTTTTCAATAAAATAAATTAATAAAATTTTTAAGTGTCGGCTTACTTAATTTTCAAAAAAATTTATAAATTTTTTTTAACCTAATAAATTTTTAAAATGATTAATTATTTTTTGCAGTACTGCAAATAATTTAAAACTTTGTCTTTGAATTTTTTAAAAAAGATTTTTTTATCTTATTTGTTTTAGAGTGTATCGCAGATTATAATAAATAATAAATAAATAAATAAAATCGTTTAGTTTTCTGCTTATCATAACTGTTATAATCTAGTATTGATATTTTTTTCGCGATTGGGTGTAAAGTACATTACAAAAATAATTTTTTTTAAAATATAATTTTATGAGACAAAATAAATTTTAATAAATATTAAGATTGCAAAAAAATAATATTTAAATTTTTTATCGCTCATAAAATTTAACAACAATAGTTTTAATATTTATTCCATGAATGTTATGATAAAAATAGCCGAAAAACCTTGAATAATTTTTATCGCAACTCCAATATACACAATTTACACATACGTATTGTATAACCTAAAAACAAAAAATATATGTCTACAGAAGTTTAACAATAATGTTTTTACAATACTATTTTTTTTATCTGACAAGAAAAAATAACAATTGAAGCATCGAGTTACTCGTTGAAAATTAAAGTTTCATTCAAGCGTCAATTTTCAAAATTAAATGGAAGATCAAAAATTTTAGCTAGAAATAATTCAAGGATTTTTGTATGATAATAAAATTAGCCGATGTTAAATCATTTTTAATTTTTATCCGACAATTAAATTACAAGTAAAAAAATACTTTTAAAAAATTGCATGGATAATTTTTTTAATTTTCTAAATGTGAATTTTTTTTTTTCAATTTTTTTATAATAATTTTTTCAATAACAAAAATTATAAAAATATTTAAATGTCAATTTTAAAAATTAGCCGACATCTAAAAATTTTTAGTATTTTTTCTATTGAAAAATTATTTAAAAAAAAAATAAAAGAAAAAATTTCACATGTAGAAAATTTTAAAAATTACACATGCAATTTTTTTTAAATATTTTTATATTGTAATTTAATTATTAAAAAAAAAATCAAAATAATAAAAATTGCGATGACATTAAAGTTAGCAGTCATTAGAAAATTTTTAAATTTTAATTAACAAAAAAATTACTTCAAAAAAATTATTTTTAATTTTTTTAAATTTCTAAATGTCAATTTTTTTTTGTCATAATTTATTTGTTAAAAAAAATTCAAAAAATGATTAAATATCTGCTAAATTTATTTTCATAAAATGGCATTAAAGTTAGCTGTCACCTGATTAATTAAAAATTTTATTTAACAATAAAATTAATTATAAAAAAATTGCATTTTTTATTTTTAAAAATTTCTAAATGTCAAATTTTTTTTTGCCATAATTTATCTGTAAAAAAAATTTCTAAAAACAATCAAATACCTCCTAAATTAATTTTCATATATTAAAAACGTCGGCAAACTTTATTATTATCGACAAACTATATTTTCATGATTTATGTTCATATTTTTAAACAAAACAATTGTTATTTTTTTCATAAAATAAAAAAAATAAAAAACACTAACAGTAAAAAATAAAAAGCATGCGACTTTGACAGTTAATTTAAATGACAACTGATAAATAATCACATTTAGTAACACACAAAACTATCACAAAACACTTGAATTTAAATCACTTACGACTGAATAAATATTAAAATTAATGTGATAAAAATAAACTATAGCAAAGTTTAAGTGAAAATAATTTTTGGGTTATTTAAATAAAAATTACTAGAATTTAAATAAATAGATAAAGTGTATTGTAATTTAGATTTTAAGCACCTTAATTGTTTAAGAGTACTGACAGAAGTCACCTGCACGTCGTTCCGGCCACTTCTGTCGTTGAAGGTGACCTTAAATTAACTCGTGTGAGCCCTCTTTACACCTCCCTCAGTTTCTCGTAACCTTCAGTACATTAAATATTTAGCTCAGCGCCAGATGGCGCTTTTTTTAAACCAATCACGTAGCTTCATATTTCGCGCTGGAATTTATTTACATTTTTTTTTTATTTACACACTATTTTAAGTTTTTATTTAATGCATGTGTTTAGAATTTATTTTTTAATTGTTTTTGTTGGATTTAATTTTGGTTAATTTAATTTTAGGATTTACAAAGGCTGCCATGGATTTTTTTATTGGTGCGTATACTACCGACAAGAGGATATGATGTAATTTAGTCAATATAGGACACCAGACATTGGAATAAATCGATTTTCGTCAGCTAAATGTAATAATCATAAACGTTGTCTAATTTTAACGACAAGACAATTGCTTCAATTTTGAGACGTATTTTTATTGATGCGTAGAAAATATTAATTTTGTCATTTGTTTTTTTATCAATTTTTAATAACAAACATTATGAAAATTAGGTTAGCCGACACATCTCAACATTTTTAAAAATTTTTTTTTAATAATTAAATTACAACAAAAAAATTTTTAAAATAAATTCCACATCTAAAAAATTTTAAAAATTATACGTGCAATTTTTTAAAAATATTTTTTTATTGCTAATTCAATTAATAAAAAATAAATAAACATTTTTCGCTGTCGGCTAATTTTAGTTTCATTAAATATTGCCTATTAAATTGAAATTTGCAATGGTAAATTTTTTTAAAAATTCAATTATGTTTTTATGAAACTTGAATTAAATTTTTCATTGATTTTCTTTCCATTATATCTTTACAATTGATAGAGATAAGTAATAATTTAAATAAAAATTTTTTAGCACATAAATTACAGCAGAAAATTATGAAAATTTAATTTAGCCATCTAAAAATTAAAAAAATTTTTTTTATTGAAAAAATTATTTTAGAAAATTAAAAAAAATTTTTATTTATAAAAAAAACTTGAAAATATAAGTGAAATTTTTAAAAAACTTTATAACTTAATTATAAAAATTAATTTAACCCACATCTAAAAATTTTTAGAATTTTTTCATTGAAAAAATTATTACAGAAAAATAAAAAAATTTTCATTAATAAAAAAACTTGAAAAAATATAAGTGCAATTTTTAAAACACTTTTTAGTTCTAATTAAATAAGAGTTGAAAACTCAAAAAATTAAAAACGTCGGCTTTTTTTAATATAAAAAAATTATAATAGTGAAATTAATGAGTCAAATTTTAGAATTTTTTTAATCATTAAATTATTGTAAATTATTTATTTATTTCACATTAAAAAATTTCTAAAAACTATTAAGTAGTGTAATTTGTTTTGAAATTTTTTATTATAATTTATTTAGTAAAAAAAAAATTTCTAAAAATTGACAGGTGTCAGCTAACTTAAGTTTTTTAAAAAAATTTACTTAATTTAATCCTGAAAAAATTATAAATACAATTTTTTATGCTTACAAATATTCTCTATTTAAAATCTCAGAAATTAAAAAAACAAATTTATATTTTAGGAAGTGACTGATGTTTAAAAAAAAAAAAATAATTTTTTGTTGTATTATTTTTAAATTCAACTTACCGTAAATCTTGCATCATCAAGAATCGTCGAAGGAATCCGGTTACGATGACGCATAAAAATGACTCCAAGGTACGAAATACGTGCCAAAAGTCACGTTCTGAGAGAAAGCATTTTCTAATTTTTTCTAATCTACAGCTACTACTATTATAATATATTGTCTATAAAAATTCCCCATAATTTAATTCAATTATTTTTTGCTCCGTCAAAATTTGGACTGGTTAATAATTAGAGAAATATTTCGTCGCTTTTACACTTTTATTTACAAACATTTGTCCCGCACATATTTTTATTAATATTCTAACTTCATCATTTAACGTCCAAAAAGATATTAATAATTAATAATATTAAAAAAATTTTTAAATAAATAAAAACTTTAATTAATTCTACTTCGTACGGGAAGAACAGTCTAAAAAATCAACTACGTTTTTTTTTTTTTTTTTTTTTCTCAAAGCAAACTGATTCATAAAAGAGCTGAGGGTACTAAAAGTTAGGAAATAAAACTATTTTGAATTTAAAAAAAATATATATGGAATGTTTGGTATTAAATTTCAAAATTTTTGATTTTTTTCTAGCTAGTTAAAAAAATCAACTGTAAAATTTGTATACAGTTTAATAATTTTTTTTTTTTTATATCTGCATCTAATTTAGCATGTAATAAATACCCTCATTAATATAGACAATACGTATAAATTGTGCAAAAATTGTGTAGCATTTTTTTCATCATAATTATTAAGTAGGCCCTTTGTCTTGAAAAAGGCACATACTTGTATCTAAATACATATATATCATTAATACATATATGCAACGCGTAAAGAAAGATAATAATTTACAATATTTATATTTATTATTTATATAAGTAACTACTTATCGTATAAATAATTTAATTAATTAATAAACTATCGCAATTAAATTTAAATAATTGAACGTAGAATTAATTTATAAAACGCATGCCTCTTTCAATAGAACCACTAAATTTTAAAAAACACTTTTAAGCTTTCTCTTAGGTATTATTATCCTTTTAAAATTATTTTATATAAATTATTTAATTTACAATTATTAATTAAGGACAATTGTCACACTGGATTGAT
Source organism: Cotesia vestalis (assembly GCA_000956155.1). Classification (NCBI taxonomy): domain Eukaryota; kingdom Metazoa; phylum Arthropoda; class Insecta; order Hymenoptera; family Braconidae; genus Cotesia; species Cotesia vestalis. Next base: position 10,915 of record JZSA01005275.1, on the reverse strand, counting down.
AAATGGTTTTTATAACGATCTTTAAGTTTAATATTTTTTAATTTTTTTTAGACATTTTATCAGAATTTATTATTTCGTGTAAACGTTTATAATAATTATAATTTACAATTACGATGATTGATGATAAATACAAATAGAATAACGTAATTTGGAAGTCGGGAGATAAGGGAGGATGAAAGTAATTTATTTGGGTTGTGACAGGGAATTTGAATTCCCGCGCGGAGCTAGAGTCACTGTTATCTTGTCGCGGTGAGTAGGGACTACTCCGTACCTTCTGAGCGTGAGTGGCTAGTTGTAAGACTCGTCACCGGGTTTTTTTTTTTTTAATTACAGAAAAAAAAAAAAAGAAAAAACGAATTAAATATTAATGAATGCTGGATGACAAAATAGCAAAATGGAATGCAAAAGAAAATTATTTAAAAACGGAAATAAAAATTTAAATAAATAAAAAGTAATATTAATAAATAAGCATCATTTAATTAGACAATTATTTTTAAAACATTAAAAACGCGATTGATATGAAATCGCCTAGCAGGCACACGTATTTGCAATTAAAATTGTCTTGTTCTCTTAATATGTTGAATTAATCAATCGTTCTTCTCTGTAATTTTAACAGACACCGATACAACATTTAAAAATATCAACACGACAGTAAAACGTTTATCCAAATGTATAATATTAATTTTTTTTTTTTGTAATATACACATAAATGCACGACAGAGAAAGAGCGCTCGTTGATGAAATGTTAATTTTTGTATTAATTGTTTTACATGTTATTTTAATGCACGTTTAATTAGTTACGTATACAATACATTAAATGTATCGTTAGATGACAATTACGAGTAACATACAATTATTTTATTTTTATATTATATCAATAAATATATATTTTTAATATATATTTTTTTTTTCTCTCGAAATCGCTGCTCAAGTTGGAAGGACATTGAATGTGTTTGATTTCATTTAATTTAATAACTTTTTTTTTTTTTTTTCTTTTCTTTATTATACACTTTATTTATTTATTTGCCGGTGACTTTAATTCGCGTATTTTCGTACTACATACTTCTTTTATTTTCATTTGTATTAAAATAAAAAAATGTTTTCTCACCAGTCAAACGAACACGCGTCTTCTCGACTGTGGATGTTTGAGGATCGTCTTCATTTTTTATCTCAAATATATATTAGTATTTATTTTTTTTACCCAAAAAATAAGAGCAACTGAATCAATCGAAAAATTTATTTAAAAAAAAAAAAAAAAAAAAAAAAAAAAAAAATTAATAAAAAATAATTAAAAGAAAAATTATGAAACTAACAAATTGAATGAAAAAGCGAGAAGAACCAGAACATCATATGATTTTTTTTTTTTTTTTTTTTTTTTTTTTTTTTTTTTAACAAAAATGTACAACATACAATTTTACATGATTTCACTTTTATCCTCTGTCGGCCTCACATTCTTGAACAATAACACGAATTATTAATTGTTTAAATATCAATCACCTCCGGCATATTAAATATTTATTCATTATATAAAGTTAACAAATTTTGTTACTGGGAAGAAAGAGGATAACGATCATGAGAATGGTAATATCAGTTTACGATGCCTCACAACTTATGTGGCATAATTATAATTATTAATTTACGCAATTGTCATTAAAAATCAAAATTCTGTTATTAATTAATGCAGGATTTACTTTGTATTGACAAATAAAAAAAAATAAAAAAAAATAAAATAAAAGATTTAACATATTTTGTTTGTCAATGTGCTTTTTTTTATTTTTTTTTTTTTCAACGACAAACGTCATTTTTTTATGTGAGTCAAATGCAAAAAAAAAAATTCAAGTTACCACTGATGTTGCATTAGAATTTAATTAACTTAATGTATTTTTTTTTTCTTTCGTTTACTCTCCTTTCTTCTCATGCGCTCTTTCCTTCATATAATAATAATAATAATAATAATATAATAATAATAATAATATTAATAATAATTATAATAATAATATTGTACTCGCTAGACAATGTGAAATTTAATTTAATGACGACTGGCTATAATATAGTAAATTGATGCGTGTATCTTCCTTTTTCATTCAACTTGTTATTTATATTTTTCCTGTTGTTATAAATGTTGATTTTCGTTTTATCAATCTTCGGTTTCTTCAGTTCTCTTACACATACACACACTTGATTGTTAAATGTAAACCGACGGATCAAGTAAATAGTAGATCGAATTTAGCGACAATATACAATTGTTCAATTGTCCTCCTTTAATTATATTGCCATTGGAAATTTTACTTATTCTCTTCTCTCGAATTATCTTTCTTTCTTTTTAATAATTTTTCATTTAAATTCAACAATAAAACTTGTTAGCATTTAAATTGCTACTTATTAAAAAACATTTTGTATTGATGCAAAAAATTAGCCATTAATTGTGTAATTCACATGGATTACTGAAAAAAAAAAAAAAAAATAAAATAAAAAAAAACAAAATCAATTTTTTACATTTCTTTACTTTTACTTTAACATGTAAACGGTGTTCATATATTTATTCTTGATGTTACTAATTCTTCGACATGAGTAATCCTCATAATAATTACATTTTTGGTCTTGTTGATACAATTCTTGTAAATATCTGTCACTAATTTTCGTCGCTACTATTTTTTTATTTAAAGAAATAAATTCTTTAATATAAAAAAAATGGTAATACTTTTTCTAATTCACGACGACGTGACTTAAAAAATGATGATGCTTATATGATGATGATGATAATAATTATAATTTAGTAGCTGTACCCTTTTGTAGCTTTCTGGATTGTTCTTCTTGAGATACACAAAAGAGTAAGCGAGAGAAGAGAGAGTAATAAATATAGATCAATAATTTCTCCCTAGTTTTTTTTTAGTCTCGTCGCACGCATTCAAGGACACAATACATAATGCAACAAAGACATTAAATGTGTGGTGTTAATTTTGTTATTTAATGTGTACAAATTTAATTTAAATAATAAACTTTGGGAGAAATATAGGTCCGTCCGCCAGAGATGTTTTGGGGAAATAAAATTCAAGAAGGAACAGTTGAACGAAGTCGCAGCATCGGTAAATAGATGATGATGATGGTGATGATTATGATGATTGTTGATGATGATGATGATGATGATTGTTGATGATGATGATGATGATGATGATGATGACGATGGTGGTAATAATTGTCACAATAGTAGTGTTGTCTAGAGAACAGGAATTGCGCGAAAAATGATTAGGATTTGGTGAAATGGAACGATTGATAATAAATGATTAGGACTAATGATTCATGAGCTCTTGAAGGAATGGGAATAAGGGCGGGGATAACGATAGAGAATAGGATGTTTTTTATTTATTAGGTTAAGAAAGGTAGGACTTAATCTTAGGAGGGTTAGTTGTCGCCAGCCTCCTGTGGTTCATCACCATCACCCTGTGTGTCGCTTGTCCAGAGCGTGAGGTTATCGCGCAACAATTGCATGATCAGTGTGGAATCTTTGTAACTGTCCTCGTTCAGTGTGTCCAATTCCGCAATTGCGTCGTCGAACGCCTAAAAAAGAAAAAAATCAATGCTCAAGTTATTCATATTTTTAATAATTATTTATTTTTAATAAACACGGAAATCAAAATTTGTTATTTGTTATTAATAATTTTTATCTAACTCAAATTAAGGGACACAACCAGTGTAAAATTTTTCTCACGGAATTAGATGTCTGTATAAAACCATTCAAAGGTACATTTATTTATTTATTGTGTATCAATTTTTATAGAATTTAATTTTTATGTAAAAAAAATTTTTTTTTGTGATGTATTCAAGAATTTAGATATTCAAAAAATGTGAGATTTTAAGACCTAAAAAAAATTTTTATTTTATAATTTGTAAATAAAATAAATCACGGATTTTAAGCAACCTTAATTTTTATTGTTATTTAAAAATAACATATTAAAATTTTAAATCGATAATATTTAATTTTTTTCTTCAAAAATTTTACTGTATATTCTTAAAATATGTATTAATATACTTTTAAAATTTTAAAACAATTTATATAGAATTTTTTTTTTTATTTCAATTCCCAAAAATCGTCTTTTTTTTAAACTGTCACACTGGTTGTGCCCCTTAATAATTTTCTCATTTCAATATCAGGTAATATATAAGATTAATTGCTTTTAATATTTTTAAACATAGCTGAGGATAGTTAGTGGTACAATAGAGACATCACTGGATATTTTGACAATGCTTTAATTAATCCATTTGGGGGCTATTAAATAAAATAAAAAAAAAAAAAAAAACTCAAATAAAATCATGTTAAGTTTTAACAGCAAGCACAAACGTTTGACCGAACCTGCTTAGCCAAGTGACAAGCCCTGGCTGGGGAATTTATAATTTCATAATAAAAAACTGAGAAGTTGAGGGCAAGACCAAGCCTAATGGGATGTGTAGGCTGCATCTTTGCTTTTGCTATGTCAAACGCCTCTTGGTATGCCTTTTGGGAATCTTCAACCACTGCTGTAACGCAAATCGTGACAAATAAAATAGTAATTAATTATCGAGATAAATTATTTTTTAAGAACTATCGTTAATTTTAATTTTTGGATTAATAATAAAAAAAAAAAATAAATAAATAAATAAAAAAAAATAAAAAAAGGCAAAACCGAGCAAGACAAATTAATTAGGGAAAACCATTTTTTTTTTTTTTTGTTCAAAGCAAAGCAATGTCTCCAGTATCTCGTTGAATTCTTCTCATTGCACCATTTCAACATCCTCAATCAATGTTTCTTTTGTGAATAGCACTGATTATGTATAATAATTGATGACCTAAAATAACAGCGGGAGTGTTAATAGAGTAGCCGATATAATACCTGTTTGGCCAGTTGACACGCCTTGTCTGGCGAATTCAGGATCTCGTAATAGAAGACTGAGAAGTTGAGCGCAAGACCTAGCCTGATTGGGTGGGTAGGTTGCATCTTCTCCTTGCTGATCTCAAAGGCATCCTGGTATGCCTTCTGGCTGTCATTTACGACGGCTGTACGTGCAATAATTTAGTATAATGGATATATTTATTTAATTAATTGTTATTTATGTTAATTTGGTCTCAGCAATCCATGCAATACACACACACACACACACACACACTTGCACACGCATTAATATTTTATTTAATTATTTTTATTAACCACTTTTAGCTCATCGTGCAACTCAAATAATAGAGCTTTTATTGATAAAGTCACGCAAAGCATCAAGTCAATTTCATTTACACTACTTCCTCATTAATTCATGTATATACATATATTTTATATGTATTTCAATTACAAAAAAATATCGGTGTATTTATAAACAAAATTTGATAAATTTAATTAATTAAATGTATTTTCTTGTTTATAAAAAAATTAAATTGACTTGAGCTGTGTTGTATTTATACGATAACATTGATATTGATTTTAAAATAGTATATGTACAATTGATTTATAGAATTAAAATAAAAATTTTTTGCAAGATAAATTCAACTGTCATCGTATAATTATTTTACGTAATAAAAATAATAAATTTAATTGATAAATAATATAAATATGTAAGATATTTATTAATTAATAAATATGTACCGTTTCTGGTTTCACCAGTTGCTACTTCCGCCAGATACCTGTAGTAGTCGCCCTTCATCTTGAGGTAAAATACTTTACTTTCGGCATTGCTGGCCTTGGGGATCAGGTACTTATCTAAAAGACCCTGAAAAATAAATTAATGAAATTAATAAATTAAAACGAAAAATAATTATAAAAAAAAAAAAAATATTTGATAGATACTAATAAAACGGAATTACAATTTAATTGCTTGGTCTTTTATCTTTAAAACCGGAAGCAATAATATTTTGATCGCAACAATTAGTCAATTACTTTCAATTTTCATGTATTACAAGTGAAATTTAGTTTTTAAACAATAATGATAATAATTATAATGATTATGTTTGTTTACAGTATAACTTGTTGAAATAATTAACAATTGTTACGTATGAGATAAATATATTTGTTATCCGTCAAACACCGATATAAACATGTTGTTTACTAAAAGCTCAAATATATAACGTGAAACCGCATAAATATTACGTATTCACATACGAATACAGATAAGCTTTTGCTCGTAACAATGATAGAGTTTAATTATTAATTATATTTGATTCATTATCGTACGCAGATAGATTGAATTTTAGTAAAACTAGTTCACACAATTGATACTTAGCATTTGGATATGAATGAAACAATAGTAATCACAAATTATAGTTGCGATTATTATTATCATCGTTGTTATCGTTATTTGTACAGAGTAGAAATTTTAGATATTAGCAAACTTGCAGTTACTAGGTTACTGGCGTAATTTATGAATTATGAATAAATAAAATTTTGATTTGTTTAATAATGATTTTTGTTAAATTGCACTGTACTTTTTTAAATATTGGAATCTTTAAAGATATAAGCTCATCCCGGTGTTATACTCATCAAGAGCTTTTATTTAAGTACCCACATGCATTTTTGATATATTTTTCATATATACATATATGTAATATATATAAATATATAAAAAATTGATGTGGGTACTCAAATGAAAGGTCTTGATGAGTGTGACACCGGGATGAGCTTATATCTTTGAAAATGTCAATACTTCACAAGATACAAGGTTATTTCTTAATTATGTATCTAGAAATAGAGCATTTTCAAATGCAGCCTAAATACTTGTCTTCATAAATTGACAATCGGTGAGAATATAAATAATATAGATTATTAAATATATAAATAAAAAATATACAAAAATAAAGTGTAATCATTTGACATTTAATAAAACGACTATTCATTCATATTTTAAAATACTTGAGAAGTCAGTTAGTACTCAATGATTGAGCAAGAACCGTTGAGGTGCGCCAACCGCTTCCTCTTCCATTTCCCATTAATTTCCGCATTCCATCACAGAATACCAACTCTTCATCGCTGTATTAAAAGGCTTTCTTGACTTTATTATCTTTACATAAAATATTTTTTTTTACACTGAGGTTTTTATACTATTTTTATACGTTAATTTGATCTAGACGAGGATCAAGCTCAAGTATCGGTAAGTGACCCAGCCGAGAAATTCAATCCACTATTTTTCTCTCAAAGATCTCTCTTGCATTGGTATGTAGAGCAAGTAAGACGATCCAGCTTTATTTTCAGATGTTTATTGTTCGCAATATATATTTTTTTTTAACTTAAAAATTTCAACTGATAGCTTATTTGCTTTTCAGAAAGTGTATTTTTTAGAAAAGGATTGAATAAATTTTATAAATTATTTGAAAACAAAATACAGACATGTAGTAATTTTGCCAAGTGCCAAAATTATTTTGGATGTAATCCAAATTAGATAGTTGAACAAAAAGTTTCATAATATTTTACAAAATAAAATAATAAATTTGTTTAACGATTATTGAACAAATAAAACTTATCAATTACCAGGATATTTGATCGTTAAATAAAATGAAGTATAACTAATAATATGACAATTAAAACACTATGTACTCTTTTTGACTTGATGAATTATTATAGTGTGCACATTATAAAATATAAAATATATTTTTTTTTTTATTTAAAATGAGCCTTGGAAATACTCTATACTCTATAGCAATTGTGTAAACAATAAACAGCGATGTATGTGTACCCTAACGATACTAATTGTACAAATAATATTATTATTATCATCGTCATTAAAGATAATTTGTATCCAATACTCAAGTTGACAAATATGCACTACTCTATTATATGTCACGGTCATATTTATAATTAACCACCGACACATTGATGATAAAAATGAAAAGTCATTTACTGACTAAACAAATAATTTACAACTTTTTAAATCATAAATCAATAAAATAAATTATTAATTCATGAATAAATTAATTAAGATACAGTTTAGTGTTAATTAATAGATAAATAATTACCAATACGTCGTAGCAAATTTCACGCAATTCTTTTTCAACTTTTTCCCGGTATTCCTTGGCCATCTGCTGTTTACGCTCAGAGCCCTCGGTCTTCTGCTCGATCGAAGATATTACTCTCCACGAGCTACGTCTCGCACCGACGACATTCTTGTAAGCAACAGACAGAAGGTTTCTTTCCTCATTTGATAATTCAACCCCCGTCTCAGTTACTGCCTTCATTGCGGCTGCCATGTCATCGTACCTTTCAGCTTGCTCTGCGAGCTTTGCACGCTGCACCAATTCTTCTTTGTCCACAGACATTGTGTCGGCTGTAACAAAAATAAATTTAAAAATAAATTAACTGATATAAATCCACTGAAATAAAATAATTTATTCCATAATAATTTTTCATTTTGCCTCAAATAATTTTAAATGCTAACAAAATTTTTAAACTTCCAATGGACCACATATTTATTCTGAGCAGGTGAAGATTTTTTTACCTGCCTAATTCTTCCAGATGTTCAAACTAGTTTTCCCCCCCGAGAATTTGAAAAATTTAAAAGAAATATTTTTCTCTAAAGAAATACTTTGAATTTAAAGATACAACATCTGGAGATATTTAAAATTTTTAAATCCTCTGTTCTATTGTTCTTATATATGACAAACTACCGCATCACGAAAACGGTGCAAATTAAAAGGAAGAATGCGTGGGCAAGCCACGACGATTTGTACAACCATGACTAATTACTACAACCTTGACGATAAATTAATTTTTTGATAACGTGGGAATTCCGATTGATAAAAAAAAAAAAAAATTATGACTAGTCATCAGTCATCATCATTACATTAAATTAGTAATGATTAATTAATTTCAAACAATTGTAAGATATTTTTAATTTTCAATCAAATTTTTAAACCTTAAAATATAATTTAATTAAATAAATAAAAAAATTTTGGCAAGGAAATTAAGAATAAAGCAAGATTTCAGTTCACTACACCTACTCAGCCATTTAAACTATAAAACAACATCTATTATTATTATTATTATTATAAATTTATTTATTGAAGATTTAATTTAAATTGACCTCGAGATGATTTACCAAGCTCCAAAATTTTTAATTTATCAAAACCATTGTAGCAGCACTAAAATGACTTGTTAAATAATTCAAGTATAAATCAATCTAAAAATAAAAGGTCATTTATATTTTCAAGAATAATTACCCATCAAATCTAAAAAGCCTCAAACAAATATCGCTCAAAGTTAAATACAATAATACGGAAGATAAATGGATTAAATTGCAAGAATGAGATAGAGAAGGGTGCGAGTATGTCGTATCCTGTTTTATTCATACGCTTCCGGTTAGTATCTGAAATGAAAACGATTTTCAGATCATGATATACGTTCTATTTCATTTAATTCTCGCATGAAACATCATATATCTCAGATGATTATACAGTAGCGATGATAATTTATGATTTAGGGTATGAAATAAAATTTATTATAGAGCAATTCGTTACAAAACGTGCTCTATATTTCAATACTTTACAATGCTATCACCTGGTACGTGTTAGATTTTATGAGGATCAACGCACGACGTTGCCGAATGTATGTCAGTGTTGCCGGCTCTTATTCGAACGTCTGGCAATTAAAAAAAAATTAAACCAACGTTTAAACATTAATTTCTTTCTTCAATTATAAATTACTTAATTAACGTATTAATTAATTAGTATTAATTCAGGTGTTGATTTATCTGATAAAAAAAAAAAAAAAAAAAAAAATTATTTAACAAGAAGTTCAAGTCAAGAGTTTCCTCGAGAAAGTCACTTCAATGTCATCACTAAGACCTCGACACGAATTCTTTACAACTTGGACAATTTCAGTGTCGGGAATACTCAATGGCCTTGAGTAAATTCTACGTAAGTTCATATTAAATACCCCAGACGTTCAATTCCATATCAATAATTATATCCATACATATATTTTGATTTACCTAAAAACAAAAAATTAAAGAAAAATAATTATTTGAAATTTCTTCAGTCGGAATTAAAATTTAGCTGATATTTAAAAAAAATTTTTTTTTTCTTATTAAAAAAATTATTACAAAATAATAAAAACAATTTTCATTTGTAAAAAACTGTAATTTAAAAAAAATATTTTTTAGTCTTAATTTAATAATTAAAAAAAATTAAAAACGTCGGCTAACTTTAGTGTTATACAGTCTGATGATTAAAAAAATAACACTGAAGTTATCAGACGTCTGAAAATTTTTTATTTTCTTTTATTAATTAAATTACAACTAAAAAGATATTTCTAAAAAATTACACTTATAATTTTTCAAGTTTTTTACTGGTGAAATTTTTTATATAAAAAATTTCTAAAAATTTTAAAATGTCGGCTTACTTAATTTTCATCATTAAAATTAGCTGTCACGTGACAATTTTTTAATTTTTATTAACAAATAAATTTATTCCAAAAAATAATTTTAAAAAATTATATTTCAGTTTTTTAAAATTTCTAAATGTCAATTTTTTTTTGCCATAATTAATTTATTTCAAAAATTCTTAAAATTATCAACTATCTGATAATTTAATTTATGAAAATAAATTTAGCAGATATTTAATAATTTTTAGAATTTTTTTTTAACAAATAAATTGATATTTAGAAATTAAAAATCATTTTTTTTGTTAAATAAAATTTAAAAATTTTCTAGTGACTGCTAACTTTAATGTCATGTTAATTTTAATGATAAAAAAATCATTACTTGAAACAAAAAAAAAAAACCCGTAACGAAGAATTTGAGGTTAAAGTGGCGCCACATACAGGAAAAAACTAAAATCAATTAAATAATTTTTTCTAGGACCAGTGACTTGAAGTAAATTTTATAAAAAAGTTAAAAAATAAAAACTAAGTAGTCCGATGAACAGTAAATAGAAAAAAAAAAAAAAAAAAAAAAAAAAAAAGGGGAA
>JZSA01005271.1:0-13884 GCA_000956155.1 Cotesia vestalis | reverse complement strand
ATTTATTTATTTAGTTTTTGTTTTAGCATTTTTATTCCCAACTCCTGGTTATATAGGTACATGGTATACATCGTATATACATGATATATACATCGCACATCTATCTGGGCATCCGTCGACCCGTGAGCGTGTACACGGCTTTATGTACCAGAAGTGATAGGTACATTTGTTCGTTATTTTGGCTATTGCCTTTTTGTTTTTTCAGTTTATATCTTTATATATATATATATATATACTCATCATGCAGTACATTATTTACGAGCCGACAATGCCACAAATATGCAACTGTCCTAAACGTATTTTATTTTCATTTTTTCCATTCAAATTATTATTATTATTATTATTATTATTATTATTATTATTAACTACTTACAATTCAAGAACTAAAACCATCTCAGTGTTAGTTTCAAAAACTTGATGAAGTGAAACTAATTGTGAACAATGTGCAGCAGCATCAAGTACTGCGACTTCATGGAGTGCTTCCGCCCTGAGCTCTTGAGCACGTCGTCTCTTTCTCAAAAACTTAGCAGCCCACTGACGACCACTTGATCTCTCCCTGCATCTCCTCACCGTCGCGTACTTCCCTCTGTAACAACAATTAATAAACAAACATAAATAAAAATATATAAATAAAAAACAAGATTAATTAAAGTAGACATAAATCCTCATCTGACCCTTGTCGATCCCGAATGACAGATGGTAAATTAATAGCGACAATCGCTACTCGAAATGTATGTAGATAAATTAATAGCGGGTCAATAGCTCTTCTCTATATACTTATAATACTTATGACTTATAACTTATAACTCGGGTTTATTTATTTTATTTTTACGCTCGACTTGAATTAAATGGATCGCTTAATATTAAACTTGGCTTCACTTTGATAAAATAATATTAACATTAATATTAATAAAGACCCTCGCTCGAATAATCTCATACACAATATACAACATTATTTACACCATTTTTATCCGACTGCGGATGTTCGAAGGAAAGGGTCTGTAGTCGGCAGATATGAGTTATTAATGCGGTCAATGTTACCCACTATTATATATTATATATTATATTATACTAGATAAAGACATTTCATATTATTATTATCATCATTTCATCTTTTCCAACGTCTGCTTTGTTCTTTACATTTTATTTTTTAAAACTGTGGTAGTTTAACATTAAAAAAAAAAGACGTTTCAAGTACGTACGTCTACCTTATGTTACTCAAACTGAAGCGTTTCATACGTGGATGTCTTGGTCGCGTTTTTATCTCAAGAGGAAGAAGAAAAACAGAATAGAACCCTAGAGTAACTAAGTACGTAAGCGCGAGAAATCGCGTCGTGGCCTGCTGCCTCGGATTTCTCCACGGAAATGCAAACCTACGCTTTGCAAAACCATCATCGCTCAACTGCACGAGTTCGTGTATAACGTGCCTTATATATTTTAGATTTTTTTATGTTTTACAGTGCTATTAATAAATAAAAAAAATTCAGGGATGGATACGATAGAGATTTTTTCACCGAGCTGGGACTCGAACTCGGGTCCTTTGCGTTGGATTCTACAGTCGTGTGTCTTAATTTTTATAAAAAAGTATAAAAATTTGAAATTTTAATTATGACTAAAATAAAGGAGATACAAAAAATGATTTCAGAACTTTTTTGGAGGAAATTTTGTCCTTTACAAAAAAGGTTCTCATAAATTTTCTTATATCTCCAATACTTAACTTACAATCTTACTTATAACTATTCACAAATGAATTTTTTTGTAAATTATTTATTCTTTCAGCCGCTCAAATGAATCAATTTAATTCCACCCGTACAAAATATAAATTCATATCCCTGATATTGGATCATCAGAGCAATAAGTATGAAAATTGAAGTGCTCGTAATATCATTTACATTGCGAAATTGCATTACGAGAAAGCTGTCCGTTCCTGTTATTGTTATTGTTATCATTGAAACGATCCAACAAATAAAACTGTGGCCTTAATTTAACGCCCCTTAATTCACCGGGCTCCTCTTTGTTCTCTGGCTGTTGGATCTCCACGAAAATAGCCAGTCCGCTCGTAATTAGCCGGCTAATCATTCACATTAAAATCCCCTTTTACCCTCTATTTTGAGCCCGCGGTTTAATTCGGGTGTTGGCAGAGCTAAAAAGTATCCGGATGACAAATGCAATGCCCACTGGCTTTTTTTACACTCGTCCTTTCTATTTTGCGAGTAAGTACTGAATATACACACCGCAGACCACGACCTACATCCTCTTACCAATTTCTCGTCCCTTTTTTTATTTTATTTTATCTCTTTAATCGTATGTGTACTCCCACTACCCTAATTACTTTCTCGAACAAACAATTACTAATTATTAATTAAAAATTCAATTTATCTTTCAATGTAACCATAAATATTATCAATATTTTTTTTTTATCAATGGTCAAGTGGATTTGGATTATTTGTATAAGGTAGATGTTGGATTTGGTTAAAGATTCAGAGGAATGATGAAAGAAAGAATATAAATTGAAGCAGATGAGCAAAAGAGGCAAACGGCCTATAACATACGTAAAATGAAGGCCTAAAATCCACCAGTATAACCAGTATAACCTCAAACTGGCTCGATAGTTGGATAGCAGGATAGTTGGATAGTTGGATAGTTGGATTGGTGAGAGTTGGGTGGGTGGCTATCGAGCGACGCCGATGCAATTCCAATTCCTGGCTGTCAGCGGCAGAACTGCGGGAGACGCGTCCATTCGTGGCCAGCCTTGCGTAAAATCCTGTACCTCTTCTCTCTCTGGGGTTTTCCCCCTTCCCCGTTCTCTTGGCAGCTCGTGCTTTAACACCCCCTGCTTGCCTGACTGTCTGACTGCCTGCCTGCTTGCCTGCCTGCCTATCCTATTCTATCATTCTATCATTCTCTACCACCCACTACTCTCGATTCAGCCAGTTTTACCAGTTCAGCCTCTATATCTATCTCTATCTCTGCCATTCCAACTCGCACATTCTCGATTCACGTTCTTTCTCGCGCCCTCTAAATCCCGTCGAATGTCGAATCTCTTCAACCGGTAGCCAGTGTTGATGCGTTAGTGCGTGACGGCTCGCGTCACTAGTTTTTTTTTTTTTTACATCGAATTTGTTTAAAAATATTCCTTGAAATTGAAAAAATGAAATTATAAAAATACTGATGGTTCTTTAGATAAACAATTATAATTTTAAACCTTCAAAAAATTAATTTGTTGTTTATATATCTGTAAAATAGCGTTTAAAATAATTTATCATTTTTTTTTAAATATATATATATATTTTTTTTTTTTTACCTTTGAATGATATAATGTTTTTATTCTCACCCAGATTTATTTTTCATTTATTAATTAATTTATATACTTTAATGACCTGAATATCTAAAATAATAAACTCAATAAAATAATGATAGACTTATTTATATCATAGCGGTTGTTTTTTATTTTTATTTTTATTTTATTAATTAATCCCTGATTGAAAACAATTCTTAAACTGAAAAAGGTCGTACCAGAAGATTAAAATGAGGATAATAATAAAAAGTGAGTAGAAGCGAGCAGAAGCGTCGCGTTATATATCTCGAAGAGATGATACATCTCACGATAGAGAATGTTTTCTCGTTTTATTTTCTCGACACACAGGACACAATCCGTACAGTTTTATACAGCAGACATATATATATAGACGGTCGTGGCGGGTTGGTCTGCTTCGATGGATTTTAAAAGATCCCGAGTAGAGCAAAGCAGAGCAGAGCAGAGCAGAACAGAGTAGAGAGATTATTACTTTTTTTTTTTTTCATCAACATTTTTTCCCACTATCTTTATATACACAAGTTATTTTTTTTCTTTCGTTGCGTTGCTATTATATTTTTTTTTCATCCACTTTTACTCCTCACTCCTCATATTTTTAGTTATAATTATTATTATTATTGGTGATTTGAATTATTCTTAATATTTAATTTTATTCATAAGAAATTTATTAAAATAATTGTCTGCATGTATTTTTTAATTGTACAATTTTATGCTGGCGGACGACAACGACCAGCAATCCAGCGGCATCTGCTTCGACCTGATCTTCGGAATCCATCAAAAATACTTATAATACCAGCTGATAATTTATTTGTTAGCGAATTTTGAAAAATTATATCATAGTTCTCATAATTATCTGTCAAAACAAACAAACGAATAGATAGATTATAATTATAATGAAAATGAGAGTAATATTTACCAGTTATCTTGGCTGCAACAGTTACAGATATTAAGACCATGATTAACAAAAAAACAACCGATTTTCGTATATTCATAGTAAAATTTTTACTCAATAAATAATTTGTTTATTTGAAATAAAAATAAGCGATGTATGTCTTGAACGGTAAAAATGACACTGGTTGACCATTCAACTTGTAGGTAAATTTATCTAGGCAACTTATACAAAGTAGTAATCATAAGACAGTAATTACAAACACTATCGCCAGATTAGATTTTATCTATTGAAATTATTTACTCATTAGAAAGTTTTTCTTAATGTAAAAGTTATTTAAAAATTAAATCGTAAATACATTTATAAGTTAAAGTATATAAATAGAAATAAAATAATAGACCATGATCCTGGATTAATGGTCGCTATAAAATTATAATTTTAGATAAATAATATATTTATAATTGGGCATAGGGTCAGTGTGTCCTAGTTAGTTTTATTCATATATATATATCGTAATATATTGCAGCAAACGATAGATCATTTTCGGGTGGGATGATCTTACGGTAGATTTACCATTTGTGGAGTTTATGGGCGCTGGTCTAAGGTCATAAACTTGGTTGGCAATGACGGGACCGACCGATCCTCGATCCTGGAGTTTGTTGGGTTTGTCGGGTTTGTCGAGTTTTAGTATGGTCAGGATAACAACCAAGAAGCTCTGCTAAATATAACAGTCGAATCTGTTGTACGTACACCGAATCCACTGAAATAGAACAAGGGACAATATATAAGTATCCAAGGATTCCTCAATCTTACAAGACTATAAAGGGGATGATATTAATAGGAACAAGAAAACAAGAGACCGAAAATATATTTCGGATTAGCATTGTCTTAATTATTACTATACTGACAATAAACAGACAAATATAACATATTTTATTTTATTTTATTTTAGAGATAAATGTTTAAAAATCTGTGTCAGATTGATCCAGATTAAGGATTATATATTTAATTAAGTAAGCTGAGCAAGCGTTAATGCCGATTGAGGATTTACCAGTTTACCACAGCAATAATGGGGCTGATAGTGTTCAATATATATATATAGTGTATATAGTGTATTGTTGATTGTAGGCGGGAGGAAAATGGAAATTAAATGGCCGATCAACCGTAACCTCTTCATTGATTTGTATTCACGGTATTGCCGATATTCACGGATTCAACCAACGTCACGAGCATCAGCAGCAATAGCAGCAACTGCAAGTGTACCAGTACCAGTACTGAAACAGGGGATTTATGTCATCCCTTAATTGATTCTCTCTATACACTATATATATAATACATTACACACTCTAAGCTCCCTATTTGTCATACCTTTACTCATAATTTGTTTAACATTATTAACAATCTATGCTATTATCAATAATCCATTTTATTTCATCTTTTATTCTATTTAAAACATCTTATTTTACGTATTATTCATATGTAATTCCTTTAATATTCGACTACAAGCGTAAAAGTTTTAAAAGCAGGGAGCTTAAGACATCTAACGATTGACCCAATAGATACAATCAATAAAATCTCACAACATCAGATAGAATAGGAAATATTACTTGTGAATTAAATTCTTTCTGTTCTACAAAAGGAACTCAGATATGATCGTATACGAGCGCGGGTAAGGCTTAAAATCCCGATCCTATGTCCTTATCGACATAGGATATTAGTGCTTAAGTTTCTATAAACATCAATAGATGGCAATATATGTATGCTAAATGGGGGAAAAAAAATGAGCAGAAGCGTCGCGTTATATATCTCGAAGAGATGATACATCTCACGATAGAGAATGTTTTCTCGTTTTATTTTCTCGACACACAGGACACAATCCGTACAGTTTTATACAGCAGACATATATATATAGACGGTCGTGGCGGGTTGGTCTGCTTCGATGGATTTTAAAAGATCCCGAGTAGAGCAAAGCAGAGCAGAGCAGAGCAGAACAGAGTAGAGAGATTATTACTTTTTTTTTTTTTCATCAACATTTTTTCCCACTATCTTTATATACACAAGTTATTTTTTTTCTTTCGTTGCGTTGCTATTATATTTTTTTTTCATCCACTTTTACTCCTCACTCCTCATATTTTTAGTTATAATTATTATTATTATTGGTGATTTGAATTATTCTTAATATTTAATTTTATTCATAAGAAATTTATTAAAATAATTGTCTGCATGTATTTTTTAATTGTACAATTTTATGCTGGCGGACGACAACGACCAGCAATCCAGCGGCATCTGCTTCGACCTGATCTTCGGAATCCATCAAAAATACTTATAATACCAGCTGATAATTTATTTGTTAGCGAATTTTGAAAAATTATATTATAGTTCTCATAATTATCTGTCAAAACAAACAAACGAATAGATAGATTATAATTATAATGAAAATGAGAGTAATATTTACCAGTTATCTTGGCTGCAACAGTTACAGATATTAAGACCATGATTAACAAAAAAACAACCGATTTTCGTATATTCATAGTAAAATTTTTACTCAATAAATAATTTGTTTATTTGAAATAAAAATAAGCGATGTATGTCTTGAACGGTAAAAATGACACTGGTTGACCATTCAACTTGTAGGTAAATTTATCTAGGCAACTTATACAAAGTAGTAATCATAAGACAGTAATTACAAACACTATCGCCAGATTAGATTTTATCTATTGAAATTATTTACTCATTAGAAAGTTTTTCTTAATGTAAAAGTTATTTAAAAATTAAATCGTAAATACATTTATAAGTTAAAGTATATAAATAGAAATAAAATAATAGACCATGATCCTGGATTAATGGTCGCTATAAAATTATAATTTTAGATAAATAATATATTTATAATTGGGCATAGGGTCAGTGTGTCCTAGTTAGTTTTATTCATATATATATATCGTAATATATTGCAGCAAACGATAGATCATTTTCGGGTGGGATGATCTTACGGTAGATTTACCATTTGTGGAGTTTATGGGCGCTGGTCTAAGGTCATAAACTTGGTTGGCAATGACGGGACCGACCGATCCTCGATCCTGGAGTTTGTTGGGTTTGTCGGGTTTGTCGAGTTTTAGTATGGTCAGGATAACAACCAAGAAGCTCTGCTAAATATAACAGTCGAATCTGTTGTACGTACACCGAATCCACTGAAATAGAACAAGGGACAATATATAAGTATCCAAGGATTCCTCAATCTTACAAGACTATAAAGGGGATGATATTAATAGGAACAAGAAAACAAGAGACCGAAAATATATTTCGGATTAGCATTGTCTTAATTATTACTATACTGACAATAAACAGACAAATATAACATATTTTATTTTATTTTATTTTAGAGATAAATGTTTAAAAATCTGTGTCAGATTGATCCAGATTAAGGATTATATATTTAATTAAGTAAGCTGAGCAAGCGTTAATGCCGATTGAGGATTTACCAGTTTACCACAGCAATAATGGGGCTGATAGTGTTCAATATATATATATAGTGTATATAGTGTATTGTTGATTGTAGGCGGGAGGAAAATGGAAATTAAATGGCCGATCAACCGTAACCTCTTCATTGATTTGTATTCACGGTATTGCCGATATTCACGGATTCAACCAACGTCACGAGCATCAGCAGCAATAGCAGCAACTGCAAGTGTACCAGTACCAGTACTGAAACAGGGGATTTATGTCATCCCTTAATTGATTCTCTCTATACACTATATATATAATACATTACACACTCTAAGCTCCCTATTTGTC
The DNA here is from genome assembly GCA_000956155.1 of Cotesia vestalis. NCBI lineage: Eukaryota > Metazoa > Arthropoda > Insecta > Hymenoptera > Braconidae > Cotesia > Cotesia vestalis. The sequence continues at coordinate 5,887 of JZSA01005271.1, read as the reverse complement.
ATACCTTTACTCATAATTTGTTTAACATTATTAACAATCTATGCTATTATCAATAATCCATTTTATTTCATCTTTTATTCTATTTAAAACATCTTATTTTACGTATTATTCATATGTAATTCCTTTAATATTCGACTACAAGCGTAAAAGTTTTAAAAGCAGGGAGCTTAAGACATCTAACGATTGACCCAATAGATACAATCAATAAAATCTCACAACATCAGATAGAATAGGAAATATTACTTGTGAATTAAATTCTTTCTGTTCTACAAAAGGAACTCAGATATGATCGTATACGAGCGCGGGTAAGGCTTAAAATCCCGATCCTATGTCCTTATCGACATAGGATATTAGTGCTTAAGTTTCTATAAACATCAATAGATGGCAATATATGTATGCTAAATGGGGGAAAAAAAAAGATGATATATGTTTTAATATTTTTTAATTTAATCCCTGATGATATTTAAAAACATTTTACAAAAAAAAGTTAATTCCATGATGATGATAATAAAAATAATTATAAACTAATACGCCAGAGCAATAATTCTCTATCGCTACCAGCACAGACGTAGGGTAATTTGTAGTGCCAACTCAGGCCACCAATTAATTTTAATTTACCACTTAGAATAACTTGCTTTGTTTTTAAATTAATTATTTTGAGAATATTGTTTGGACGGCCAATTCCTGCTACTAAATTCTCATTACTGCGAGAAAATTTAATTATTAAACTTCCTTCAGTATGAAGCGTCCGGCTTATGACTGGTCGGCTGTAAGTAAGTAGATTATTTATTAAATAAAATAATAATTATTAATTAGATAAAATAAAGATTGATTAAAATTACCTCGGGCGTGAAACATCCCATACAACTAATTCACCAGCAGAAACGAATTCTCTATCGCTACCAGCACAGACGTAGGGTAATTTGTAGTGCCAACTCAGGCCACCAATTAATTTTAATTTACCACTTAGAATAACTTGCTTTGTTTTTAAATTAATTATTTTGAGAATATTGTTTGGACGGCCAATTCCTGCTACTAAATTCTCATTACTGCGAGAAAATTTAATTATTAAACTTCCTTCAGTATGAAGCGTCCGGCTTATGACTGGTCGGCTGTAAGTAAGTAGATTATTTATTAAATAAAATAATAATTATTAATTAGATAAAATAAAGATTGATTAAAATTACCTCGGGCGTGAAACATCCCATACAACTAATTCACCAGCAGAAACGCAAGCAACTTTAAGAGGATTGAGACTCCAGTCAGCAGACATCAGCGGAACAACACTTGCATCCATTGACATAATTGCTTTCTGGCTCCTGACGTTGTACAAACGTATCAGTCCATTTTTTTCGGCGACCAACAGCTTGCCAGACTCCTCGTTGTGCCAGCAGACACTCATGCCTGGAGATTTCAAGTACAAAGTCGCTAATAACTTTGGAGTTTCTTTTACAGCCCAAAGTTTACAAGTGTGATCGTCAGAGACTGATGCCAGTAATTCACCCTCTGACTCAAATGCTATCGCGTTTATGTAATCCTTGTGTCCTTCAACAGTCTATTGAAAAATATTAAAATTAATTTAGTTCTATAACAAATAAATTCTTAAAAAAAATTGACATTTGAAAATTAAAAAAATAAATTAATTAGTTATTTTAATTATTTTAATTAGCAAAGGATTAATAATAAAGGATATATTTACCTCAAATACGTCTTTCTCATTCAAGTCACTTGTGAATAATCTGATTTTAAAATCAGAACCAGCTACTCCAAATGATATTATTTTAGGAACTACGCTTAAAGAGGTTTCTGGACTCCAAGCTACCGAGTGGATGCGTGTTTCATGATGGAATGTCCTTAGTGGAGTATAAATTATTTCTTCTACGTCTTCATTGTCCTTGAAAAATATATTGTAAATATTATTACAATGTTAATAGATAAATGTTAAGTAATAAAATAAATAGTTACCGGAAATTTAATACTTCCAACTGAGACTTCCTCTTCAAAAGCAATGCAAACTAAATTTTGCGACCACTCAAAAGGTGAAAATTCAACGGCGTAAATTTGCTCAGCAAAATTTAATTTGTAAGTTGGAGGACAGGCTATTACTTGATCCATTTTTTATCTGAAACATTATTAATAATTATTTGTAAGTAAACAAACATTTTTTTTTTAGGTTATAAATCTCAATTATACAATCAATTATTTTTAAGAAAACCCAGCACGAGAATAAGTAACAATAATTTAATTTAAAAAGTTTAACAAGTTGCTCGTAGGGTAACAGCATACCCCATTTTTACAACCTTATTACAGATGTATTCTGATCAATCGTAGCAAACTAAACGTAAACGTCATGCTGCTCTCAGACGAACATCACTGTTGTTATTATTATTATTATTATTATCATCATCATCATCATGATTATTATTATTATTATTATTAAAGAGTATCAGTGTGTCAATTCAAGCAACACAATAGCAACAAGCCATACATTTGTTTACAATTAACTGAAACCAGTAGACAATTAGCCAGTGTAAGACTTGCTGTGTACGTATATTATAAAGCTTGTGGTGTATAAAAAAAAATCTAGTGGGAAATTTTAATATAATATGATTATATTAAAATAGTAGATTCTCAGTTACGGTTAGTATCTAACTATTTTCCCGGGATTTGGACACGTAGTACAACATTTGTTTAATAGTTTACAGTGATTCGTCATCAGTAGTTATTGAACATCAGCAGAGTGGACATCTGTGCAGCTAACTATTTGATAATGGGCTCCAACATCTCAAAAAAATTTGTCTATTAATCTTCAAACTTTAATCGATCCAATAAATAAATAAATAAATAAATAATAAATAAAATTTTTTGTTAATTTTTTTTGACAAGTGACTCAGTTCAGTTAAAACTCAGATAAATTGGTAAGTAATTTATAGATCTAACCGCATTGCGGCCTAATATTTATTGATCAGTTGACCTGCATTTTATTTTATTTTATTTTATTATTTTTTGCTGTATTTATTTTTAATTATTTTTGGGGATATATTTTTGAAAAAAAAAATAGAATAAAAATGAGCTCCCAACCGATAATGGTACCCGGAGGGGAAAAAAGTCATCATCATGAATCGCAATCATCATCATCAGTTGGACATTCTAATGATTTAAGAACAATGACACCACCAACAAGCCGTTCTTTTAACAATCGTAAGTTACTTTTTTGTTATCACTCACTCACGTTTTAATAATTTAATTACCTTACTGATAAGGAAACAATCTAATCCGGCTTATCTTTTGTTTAATACAATACCTAATTTGAAATTTAAATTGGTAGACGATGATAATAATTTAATTTCAATTTAAATAAAATAAAAATTTTTAAAAATACTTTTTTATTGCTTGAGGCTGTTTTTTTTTTTTTTATTATTTTTTGCTGTTGACTTTTGATCTTTTATTGATAATAATGATACGGTTGCATCGTCGCATGTCACGGGACTAATTAATGGGATCGGTGGTAGAGTCTAGTCGTCTATCTAATAAACAACTAACCAGTAATTTTCTTGGTATTACATGACAGTATAAACTGTTAATTGGTATTTAAATTTTAAAATAATTTGGTCCTTGATAAAGAATTTTTTTATTGACCTAGAAGTTTAAATCAATTCATAAATGATATAAAAAAAGTAAAAAAATAGTAAAAAAAAGTTTAGCTGTAAGTTCATTAATATGAATTGAGTTGACCAACTTTGCGTTAGTTTAATATGAAGATATTAATCGATACATCAACACAGGCCTTAGGACAGGTGGTTATCATTTTAACTTATTTTTTCTTCATTATTATATATTATATTTGTCGGTAAGGCCTTATTATTGTCACTGTTGTTGTTTTATTATGTCGCCTGGCTTTTAAAGTTTGTCATGCTTTCAGTTAACTGTCTCGGCTTATACAATTCGCATTACTGTCAAGCTATTTATATTTTATAATTAAATACTTATTCGTTATTAATTAGTTAATTGTTACTCGATAGTTATTTTTAATTAAATACAAGCACAATTTTTTTTTTTTTCTTTTTTTATTTTTAACTAATGTGTAGTCGGGGAATTTTTCGTAAAAAAGGTAAGACGGAATAATATATTTAGTTTTTGTAATTTATTTATTTTTTTAAACGGCCGATTGAAATTAAATTTCGGGCAAAAAAATTTAATATCAAATTTTCTGAAAAATAAATTATAAACTCGGTATCACAAACACTACACTATAATATGTAGAGGAGTTATGAGACTTTAACAAATAATGTAGCTTCAGGAGACGAGCGGAGACCTCGGCAGGGCAGCGTAAATGCCCAGTCAGCACAGTTGTCAAAGCTACCATCATCAGAATCACTTACAGCTAATGTTAATATCCCTGGTCCTCCGCTTTCACCAGGTATTTTATTAATTTAATACTTTTTAAAATTAAACTTTATTTATTACTCAATAATCATCAGCTCATCACTAATTTGACACTTACATACATAATACTTATTTAATAATTTAATTAACAATTATTACTACTAAAATGTTGATCCATTGGCATTTAAAGTATGGCTTCTATTTTTATTCATTTATTCAATCACTCTCGACATATATTTATGATTCTATAAAATGTTAATTTTATTTAAATACACTTTTTTATTTTTTCATCACCTTTAGTTAATAGTATTAACGCAAGTTAATATTTAATCTATAAAGTTTTATTAAACTAATGCTTCGGGGCATTCACAAACTCGCATTTAAATGCATTACACTCTTTAAATAAAATATAAAATACCTAACATGCCTTATGTAGTTTTTTTGAGGCCATTTATTTGCTTAAGATGCCACTGGTAATGTATTAATTTTTTTTATACAATTATAATAATAATAATAATAACAATACTATGAATATAAATGATAATTTAGAGGTTTAATAAATTTCAAATGTTCTAAAAATATATTTAAGGTTTATCAGCGATGGGGGAGAGTACTCTTAAAATCGATACCGCCACCGACAAGGTAATTAATGAATTAACGACATTTACGTAATTGGAAACCTTTTATCATTATATAATATTAATTGATTTGTTAAATAATATATTTATTTTTATTAGGGTGATGGAAAATTAACACGAAAAGAATCGTACAAAGCACAGCGTAAAAATTACCGAATTGAAAAAAAACGTGTTGCCAATGAATTATTGAGCTCATTAAAAGATCCGACAGTTGTTGTTATGAGTGACTGGCTCAAAGTACGCGGTACTCTAAAAAGTTGGACTAAACTCTGGTGTATACTCAAGCCAGGTTTATTATTACTTTATAAAAGTCCAAAGATAAAGGTAAAAACCATAAATTATTTTAATTTATTTTAATTTAAACAATAAAATTAATAAATATCGATAATTATTATTTTTAGAGCAGTCACTGGGTCGGAACGGTCTTGTTGAATACGTGTCAAGTAATTGAACGACCAAGTAAAAAAGATGGATTTTGTTTCAAGTTATTTCATCCACTTGAGCAATCTATTTGGGCACCACGGGGGCCTGAAAAAGAAGCTATGAGTGAGTAAAATTTTTTATTTTATTGATTATAATACAATGGTTATTTTATTTATTTTATTACAGGAGCCGTAGTACAACCATTGCCAACATCTCATTTAATTTTTCGCGCACCATCGCAAGCTGCTGGTAAATGTTGGCTCGATGCTTTAGAATTATCTCTACGGTGCTCTTCGCTTATCGTCAGATCTACTAGTATTTTGCCGCGTTCACCACAACACGATACAACTACAACACACGAGACTCAGTGGAGTGAAGCTGATTATGAAAAACACTTTGATGACCACGGTAATTTTTTTTTTTTTTTTTTTTTTTTTTTT
>JZSA01005270.1:0-34840 GCA_000956155.1 Cotesia vestalis | reverse complement strand
AATCTAAATATAAATATTAATGCGTCATAGATATTTACACAGTCTGTCAAGTTAAATAATTTACTATTAATTACTTAATTAACCTCACAATTTATTTGAAAAAAAAAAAAATTTTAATTAAAAACAATCAATAAATTGGTACAGTATTAACAAAATAAAATTATACTAATATAAAATAATGAATGGCTTTTTAGTAATTAACAATTAAAATTAGTTATAGCTTATATAATAGAATAAAACTAATAATGGTTAATCGGTTTTAATAATGTTTAATAATTGCTGGCGCTTGGTATGACCGACTGACAGATTACAAACTGGACGAGTCTCTACAGATAAATTTAAGCCGCTACATACCCCCGACACCAACGACACCACAGAGACGGTTGTTGTCATGTCCGCCATCACATTATTCCCCGGGTAACAAAAGCCCCGCATCCAAAAGCTTGTGCCCTTCGCCGACCCCGGTCTTCCAGCAACTTTGTCACGCAGTCGCTTATTGGGAAAAGCACTTGATCGGCAAGTCAACGCCGCCGTCAATAGATAATAAAAATTTATCCGGTAGCTCTGACGGCGAGGGTTTATTGTCTGATAACGGTAGCTTGTACAGTAGATACTTGTCACCCTCGTCGTCGCATTTGTATGGCTCTTGTTCACCCACCCGACGCATGACCATACCCTCGATCCATGTCCTAGAGTGTCAAGCCCGACGAGTAGTAACGCTAGATCCTGTTCGTACCTTACACACAGACCTGGACGATATCAGTCAACCGGAGAACGGCGTCGTTGTTGATGCTGAGATCAGCGGTACCGATTCTGATTCCGAGGGATCTGTCAAGGAGGAAGAAATCACTATTTGCGAGACTCCGTATCTTGCTAATGAAAATGAATTTTTGGGATCGGTAATTATTTTAATTATTTTAATTATTTTAATTATTTTATTTATATATTAGGTCAATTTATATATTATGAACGTTGTTGAGTAAAAATAAAATTATTGATTAATATACCTTTATTTTTTATAAAGGCTGGAGAAGTTGTCGCTGAGCTGCCGGATGAACAAAAGTCACTTATCTGGTTTCTTCTCAAGCAAGTGAGACCGGGTATGGATCTTTCAAAAGTAGTATTACCGACCTTTATCCTCGAGCCACGTTCTTTTTTGGAGAAACTTGCTGATTCTTATTATCATGCCGATTTACTTTCACAGTAAGTTTTTTATTATTTAAAATTAATTATATTTTAATTAAAAAAATATATAATATTAAAAAGGGCTGTACTGGAAGATGATGCATTTACTCGTATGAAAGGGGTGGTGAAATGGTATCTATCTGGATTTTACAAGAAGCCCCAAGGTCTTAAGAAACCATATAATCCACTGCTTGGTGAAACATTTCGTTGTTATTGGCAACATCCCAATGGCTCAAGAACATTTTATCTCGCTGAACAAGTATGTTTATTGTTTGTTTTTTTTTTTTTTTTTTTTTATCACTTATAAATATCGCTAATAATTTAAAATGAATTTATTTGTTTATTAGATATCCCACCATCCACCAATTTCGGGATTTTATGTAACAAACCGACAAGACGGTTTTACAATAAGTTCAACGATAATAGCTAAGTCTAAATTTTATGGTAACTCAACGTCAGCTGTTTTGGATGGTGCAGCTGTGCTTACGATGCTTCCACGTGGCGAGGATTACTCTATGACTATTCCCTATGCTCACTGCAAGGGAATAGTTATGGGTACCTTGTCCATGGAACTCGGCGGCAAAATAAATATTATTTGCGAAAAAACGGGTTACCATACGGAGCTTGAATTTAAATTAAAGGTAAATCATCATATTATTAATTTTAATAATTTATTCATTTATAATGATAAATAATTTTTTTAGCCATTTTTGGGTGGTGCTGAACAAATGAACCAAGTGGTGGGTCGAATAAAGCTCGGAAAAGAAACTTTGGCCACAATATCTGGTTATTGGGACGGACAAATAAATATTGTTGACAAGAGAACTGGGGTAAGCATTTAATTATTTTATTTTTTATCATGAATTAATTGTTTTTTAATTTTAGCAAGAAAGTGTTTTGTTCTCTTCGACTCCGGAAGTAAGAAGATCACGTCTGAAGAAATACACAGTGCCGATAGAATCCCAAAATGAATGGGAAAGCCAAAAATTGTGGCTCGCAGTTACACAAGCCATCAATAATGATGACCAGGTAGCAGCTACCGAAGCTAAGACAACCTTGGAAGAAGCTCAGCGTGAACGTGCCAAAGAACGTAAACTAAATAATCTCGAATGGATTCCCAAATATTTTGTACAGGTTTGTTTTATTATTTATCATTTATCATTTATCATTTATCATTTATCATAATCATTATATTTATTTGAATTAAATATTACAGGATATAATAACAGGTAATTGGATCTATCGACATGCTGATATTAGACCATGGGATCCACGAAATGATGTAGTTCAATACGAACAAGATTATATTGTACGCACAAAAACGCGCCACAAGACTCCGATAATGCGGACCGGAAGTATTGTTTCTGCTGATCCACAGTCTCAGGTATACTTGGAAATTATAAATATTTAAATAATTGTAAAAATAAATAAATAAAAAAAAAAAAAAGAAATAAAAAAAATAAAAAAAATTTTTTTTTCTGTGTACATATCTTTGGGGGAAAAAAAAAAAAAAAAAAAAAAAAAAAAAAAAAATTATAAATTAATATTTGTAATGGAATAGTATCACGAATTTTGGGCTCAACACGTGAGAATTTTGTTTAAACAAAAAATTTTAGATTATATTTATCGAGTAGACGGCAATAATGATTTCAGATGCCGTTATTACAGGCGGAGTCGCGTTCTTCGTTATCTGTACTCAAGTCATCTAAGAGGCAGCTGTCTAATAATTTACCTTTGGCAGAAAATCCTCATGATTCTGGAAGTTCCTCTGAAGCTATTCATTCTGATTCGAGTCAGTCGGTTGGTAAAAGACGACGCTCTGCAGCTAGGTTGTTATATTTATTATTTTTTTTTTAACAATTAATTTTAATTAAAAACTTTTTTATTTATTAATTAATCAATAAATACTTTAAAGGATGATGCATTCGTTAAAAGAAGTCGAGAGTCAAATGGCTGAACACGGAGAAAAATTAAATCGTATTCAACGCTCAATAGAACAATTAGCTATTCGACAGCGAACACAACGGGAACAAAATTATAATCCAAGTATGATGAAAAGTTGCGTAGACACTATCGTTGTTATTGCTATCGTTTATTTCGTGCAGTACATTATGAAATTTTTTAACCACACTAGTGATACCAAAGATACATGGTAAGATAATATTTTTAATTCAATTTATTAATTATTATTAAATTTAATTATTTATTCATTCATTTATTTATTTAGATCCCCGATTAATCAAGATAAACTTCAAGATTCTTAAGCTAATAAATAAATTTTGGGCTTCTTATATTAAAAAATTAAATGATTAAAATAATTAATAACGTGATATAGTTTATTTAATTATAATTAAAATGACAATGTACACTCTAATCAGTCTTTGAACCTACGCACGACATATTTATTGTTACAATCATATATTTCTTACTGTCTATTTTTTTTTTCAGATAAAAATTTAATTGTAAATATTATTATTTTTTTTTTTTTCTGATTTATTATTTTATTTTAAAGAAATCTCATTATATATTTAACGATTAAGTTGTCAATCAAAATCAGGAATTGCTGAATACAATTAATATTAATTTATGCTTATGTAATTATTGATTAGTTTTTATATTATGGGTTATTGCAGTTTTAATTGTTTAATATATAAATATATTATATATTTAGACACTTTAATCGTTTATATACTAACGATAGTAAGCACTGAATGAAAATATATTTGTTAATAATAAAATATTATTAAATATTTGTCGTTTATAAGAATTTATAAGTCAAATATCGTTGTTAAAGCCTATAAATTAAATTAATCATTGTTTTATATTGTTAATTATTGTTTTGTGTAAATGTAGTCTTGATTGTTTGTTTTTTATTTGAGAAAAATACTAGGAAAGTTTAAAATCAAGTCTATTAAAATCTCAAACAGTTTCAATAAATAGATAATACAATCTTTGATAAATTTTATTGGCTTATTGGTTAAGAAAATTATAAATAAGTTTTTTTTTTTCGTTTTTTTTTTTTTCAATCAAAATAGATGTTACAACGAAAATTGAACTAAAAATTAATAGGAAATCCTGTAGCGCGTTTATTAAATTATGGGATTGCTTATTAGACCAAACATACGTGCATTCCAACGTATAACGTCCAATTAATTATATAAATTGAATTACTAATGTTCGTTTGTATAATTTAAGATTAAAATTTATTATGTCAACAATTGAATTTTTTTGTATATTGAATTTTAATTTATTTAAATAAAAAATTAAATAAATTAATTTATTGTTTTGTTTATTTTTTATTTCTATAATTTTTACAAAGTAGTTTTTGTTTTTTAAAATTAAATTATCAATAGTTTTGTTATTTTTTATTTCAACTTAACGCAATTATATTTAAAAACGTGACTTTCTTGATTGATATCTCATAATAAAAATGATTAAATAAAAAGTGTTTGTAATACTGAAAATAAATTTAAATAATCTCAATGAATTTTCAATCATCGCTTAAATAAATAACTTAAATATAAATATCTGCTTCTGTTTTTATACATGTTTTATTTTTAAAGTATTCTTTTATATAATTATTGACACACTCTTCCTCTGAAACAAAAATAAAATATAAAATATAAATTAACTGATAAGTAGATTTATTTAATATTAAATAAATAAACTTACCAGGAAAAGTATTTTCTAGAATAAGTTTATCAGAAACATGTTTAGCAACGGCTTTGAACAGCAACTTGTTTCCGCTAATTTTTTCCTCGTAGTAGGGCATCAAGTACTTGACAACCCAGGGTGCAATTCTTTCCTTACAAGCATTGAGATGTTCCTCGATATGAATCGGTGACTCGGGCATCATCTCCTCCTCATCATCATCTTCTCCAAATAACTCTTTAAATTTTTCCTTAACTTTCCCATATTTTCTGTAGTTATTCAAAGACAGTTCAAGCATTTTGGTTCTGAGCTTTGACTCCTGGTGAATTCTCTCCACCAGCCAAACATTTCGCATTTTTTTTGTCTGCTTATCTTCTTTAGTGTCTTCTCCAGTTTTACTTTCCTCGAGGGCTCTTTTTTTTTTTAATTTCTTATAATCACTAAATGAAACTTTTCGCTTACCACCATAATTAACCTTAAACTCTTTAATTTTTGATTTTTGATCATCTAATTTATCAACATTAATATTACTATTATTTTCACTGGGAAGAAGAGTAAAATTACTGATAGGATTTTTTGAATAATTAATTTTACGAGTATTATTAAGCTCCATATCGACACTGGGCTTGTTAATACTCGAATGTTTTTCTATTAATGCCATTAAATCACTACTGTCATCACTCTCACCAAACATAGTTTCCAAATTTTGGACCAAAGTATCGTGAGTGTCCTCATCTATATTATCAACATCATTTAAGATATCTTTATCATTATTATCAATATTGCTGGAAGAATTATTACCAAAGAGGTCAGCAATATTTTTATTTATTCTATCTTGTTGATTAATTACACTAGTATTATTTAGCTCTTTACCAGCATCTTCTTCATCAAGTCTCTCACTTAAAGAATTAACTTTATCAAACACTGTTACACTATTTAATAGACACGGGTAATTAATATCCTGCTGAGTATTATTAATACCACTACAATTATCTTGAGTATCATCTAGCTCTTTAGAGCAAGTCTGTACAGCAACATCAACTGTTTTTGATGGTGTGTCCAGATAAACCGCCAGTTTATTATGAATTTTATTGTTTACAGTATCCTTTTTCACGTCTGATATTATTTTCAAGACGGCTTGCCGATAGAGAGATGTTTCGATGGAAGCTTTGACTGCATCCAGCTCTAACAGGCTAGAAAATTTCTTCAGATCACAACGTAAAAATTTTTCACTTTTTATTGAACGACAGCACGTGTTGTAATTTTTGACAATAGATTTGTATAAATAAGAAAAATAAATCCGTCTTACCTATAAATTAAATTAAATTATAATTATATACTGATTAAATTTTTTTAATAAAAATAAATATATATATATTAAGTATGTACCATTGACGTAAGCCGGAGAAAATCGTTTGGATCAATCCTGCTGAGACTATCATTTTGGAAAATAGAAGGTTGCAATAACATTGAAGATGTACTATCACTATCTGTATCGAGATGATCATCATCGTTGTCGTCGTCGTCGTCGTCATCATCATCATCACAGTCTTCAGATGATATTGATTCTTTTTTTTCTTTTTTTATTTTTAAAGGCAAAGAAATTTCAAGTGGTTTTGTTGCTGTCATTTTGTTTTGTTTATTGTTATTGTTAACTCAAGGATTTTGTTACTTTTTTTTCACACTCTGTATTTCCCCCGGTTGTTTTTTTTTTCACACTCTGTTTTTCCCCCGGTTGTTTTTTTTTTTTTTTTTATTATTTATGTCCAGTTAAAATAAACATATGATTGACGCTAGCGCCAATACATGTATAGACATTGCCATGTCCTCCTCCTGGTGGACAATCAGAGAAATGCTTTTTAATTCGCCCGGAAATATTTAAATACTCAATATTCGTATAATGTCATTGGTTAATTTAAAAGTATAATAATACTGGCTTGCGTGCGCAATGTACACTACTACCATTTCTTACATTTATTTAAAATAATAATTTTGGAATTTCATCGTTGTTTATTATTATTATTATACAAAAATGATAATACTTTGGTACAAAAGCTTACTGAATTAATACATTATTATGCTATGTTTTTTTTTTTTTAATTACTATCTGTAAAATTAACAATTATTCCATTGCCTGCGTCAACCCAGTCTTCTGAAAAAAGTTTTTTTCTTAATATTTCTTGTTCAATTGTTCCATTGGTTTTTTTTTGTTGATAATTTTTGTTGTTGCTCTTTTTCATATCCGAAAGATTATCTGGTAAACAATCATTTATTGTTTCAGGTAACCAATAACACAAAATTGCTGATATGAGATTGAATATTCCATTAAATATCAATGGACTGCTGATATTATTATTCATCTTGAAAAAAATTAATTATAATTTTAAACTATCATCAAATACTAAATTTATTATAAAATATTTACCAGTAATAAAATGTAGGGTCCACTTGTATTACCAACTGTTGATATTATGATAAATAATCCAAAACAAGTACCTCGTATTGTTGTAGGAAATAATTCATTTGTATATAAATAAATAATTCCTAGGGCACTTATGCTACTTACTCTTCCCAATGATAGCAATATTATTTTCAATACATCTGAATAAGTTTTAAAATAAATAATATTTTATTATGTATTTTAATTAAAATTTTAAAAACATTCTTACGAACCATTGACCAGTACTGTTAAATCAGGTAAAAATCTATGTTGAGCAATTGAGATAGAAAAAATAAAATTTAATACTTGAAAAATTATTAATGGTAAACGTCGACCATATCTTGATAGTATAAAATACATTACAATATAAATAATTATTTCGGTTAAAATATTTATTGTTGAATCAACATGTCGATTTTTTGTTAAATTTGGAAATAAATGAATCATAAACGATCTCATAGTAGAGATCGAAAGCCTGAAAAATTATTAATTAATTAAATTTTTTATATCATATAAATATATATTATAACAAGATTTATTCTCACCATTGACAGGTTATTATGACGAGATATTTGATAAAATAACTATTTTTAAATAAACAATATTTTTTTTTAGTTGTTTCTGCAATGGGTTCTATATTTTCATCGTTTTCTATTACCACAGTTGAGTTATTTAAGTCAAATTTATCTTGACTTATTGTAACTTGAGTGTTTTTTTCTGAAGGCTCAAAAATTTCAGGAAGATTATTATTAGAATTATTTTGCGTTATTTGAACAAATGTCTCCAAAGGATCCGATAATCTTTCCTCCAAGTTTTGTGATGGAACTCGTAAACTCGCTGAAACGATTAAACGATTTTTTATTCACAATTTAAAAATAATAAATAGATAAAAATTTTAATAAATTAAATAATTGAATTTACATCGAGAGTTTTGAGTTTTTGATGTCGTTGGTTTCTTAAGTAACTTTATCACTTCATCAGGATCGTTGTTGCATTTTTCATTATTTTCAATTAAAATTTGAGACTTTTGTTTTTCCGAGTCAAGTACTTTTTGTTTGGATTTACTACCAAAACAACAATTGTTATATTTTATTATTCTTTCCAAAGTTATATCGGCTTCTGTTGTTTTATTTCGAGTCAATAACCATCTTGGAGATTCCGGTATCATCCTGGTAAATAAATCAAACAAACAAACAAACATTTTTTTAATAAAATTTGTGTATAATAAAAAATAAATGTCTTAGAAAAAAAAAAAATTACCAAATGTAAAGCACGGTAATTGCTGTAGGTACAGAAATAGCTAATTGTAAAATTCTCCAGTCTCGAATGAAGTAACCAAATGCTGTAAGCAATAATAATCCAAATCCCCAGGCAATACTCATTACCGTGGATACCAAAGTTCTATATTTTGTTGGAAATAATTCTAGCGCTAAAATGTACGTTGAATTTTGTAGTCCTTGAGCAAATACTCCTTGAAGGCTTCTTAGCATCAAAAATACTGGATAACTCTAAATAATTTTACTAACGTTAAATAATTATTGAAATTAATAAATAAAATAAATTAAATTACCTGAACAATATAGGTTGCAACAGTCATTGTACCTTGGGTGTACAGACAGATAGCTAAAACCGGAAGCCGGCCGATGCGATCAACAAGAATACCTGTAATCCATGAACCAATCGATACACCCACACAATACGCAATAATACTGTATTCCTTCAAGTAACTTCGCTCGCAAATTAATCCCCAATCAGTAATTATACTTTTCTCATTAATATTACTTTCAAAATTGTAGTCGTTTATTTCACATACTCGAAATGTTCCATTATAAGTATTTTTAATACATCCATATGTTTTATTTAAACCATTTGATGCCTAAAAAATATATATTTAACTGTTAATTTTTTTATTTTATTTTTTATTTTAATATTGAAATACTAAATTACCTCACAATAAAATTTTGGTGTATAATTGTGATAAATAGTCAGAGTATGACTCATTGCCACGATAATATAATTAATACCGAGTAAAAATAATAAAATAAATTGAAAACATCCTACTTTTATATCCTCGATCGACATTTTTTTAAGTCACATTTAAAACAATAAAAAAATTTATCTATTTCGAGAAATTGAATTTAAGTTAACAATTCATTTTGAGCGCCAGTGTCACGCGGCTGGTAGTGGACAGCGACTGAATGAATATCACGTCTATGCAGAGTCCTATTCTTCGAGAATCGCACAGTCGTATAAAAGCATACAACCCTTGCGCAAACAAGGACAATAAATAATAAAATTTATCTACCTTATTTTAATTAATTCATACCTTGTATACATTTAAATCATTACCTAAATATTCTTTAACTAAAAATTTAATTTTCTCGACTTTTATTACAATATTGGAAAATTTACCCGACAATAATTTTAGATATTTAATTAAATTTAAGATAAATCAATACAAAAATATTCTTGAATTCTATTATTATTATTATTAAACTAATATTTAAGAAGAAAAAATAAAATTTAATTATTAAATAAATATATACTGCGTACTATGAAAATGTATTTTTACAAGGATCCATTTCCTGAATTATTTTTCAAACTGTTTGATTATTCTTAAACAGTAACGTCCGGTCTGAAATACCTTACTATATAATCATATTCTATTCAGTGTGTCTCATACATTTAACCATTAACGCATTCTTTTTATCCACTTGTTTGCATATATTTTAAGTTATAATACTTTTTCTTTATATTATTACTAAATTTTATTTTTAGTTTTTTTCTACATCTAACTTTCGATTGAATTTTTTTTACATTTTAATCCATACTCTGTATTATTGTTTAAATATCCAATAAATTGAATGATTAAAAAATGTAATTTATCTGAAATAATCAATTATGACTTATCAAGTTAACATAACTGTCTTGTTCAGAATTATGAGAGAAAAGAGAGGGAAAATAGGCCTCACGACTTACAACTTGTCCTGAATGCTTTTGTTTTTTTATTCGATTGTACCGTTACTGGTTACAAGTTGTATCATTAATACACCTCTTGATCATCAATGGAGCTATGCTTCGTAAAACTCTATCTCTTTTTTACTTGCAAGCCCGACAAACAGTCTATCACCATTTTGATCGCAGTACTTGGCATTCTTCGAGTGTTAGATAAATAATATAACGTTTAATTTTACTGTGGCCAATAAAAAGAATACCAGTTATATTATTGGGTATAGTATTGGGTTGTAGTCAACTCAAGTTAAGTCAGGCAAAATGAACTTCAATAAACTTAAGACAGTCAGTTAGTCTCAAGTCTCAAGCCAAGTGACCAAGAGAGTCATTTATTATTTTAAAAAATTAATATAAATAATGTGAGTTATATTAAAATATTTTTCGAAAAAATTTAGTCATTGGATAATAAAATCCATTGTTTCTTTCCAGACTATGTACAGGGAAGTGCCTTTTAAAGACCGGAATTAATAAACAGGAAACTTAATAACGTCATTCATGATTTTTTAAATCGTCTTCTTATTCTTATTCTGTTAAAATAATCGGTATCCGTTTTACTGCTTTGTAATTCAATTCTATTTATTTAACGTTAAATTATTTTAAATAAAAACTTTAATTTCAGCAAGCTTGTGATGTAAAGATGATTCGAAAAATAATTATCTTTATTGTACTAATGACAGTGAGTATTTTTTTTCAGTTATTTTTAAAATATTGTTATTTGTGGTGATAATTAATTTATGTTTTTTTTTTTTTTGTAGTCAAGTTTAGTAGAGTGCAAGAAAGGAAATACCAAACAATTTTCACTCTCCAAAGAAACTAATCCTCCTAATTTTATTAGACTAGTGGTAATGAGACTAATTTACGGGCTGGCAACGTCGATGGGTCTCGAAGACCGACTCGAGGATGTTTTTGGTGGAATTTTCGTTCCTCCTGGTGCCGATGATTATGGTGATTATGGAGGTTTTGGTGACTACACATCTGAATTTATATAAATATTCAAAATAATAATCAGGCATTAATATTTAATAATTTTAAATTCATATTACCATTACGATAAAATTCTCTTGAGTACAGAATTAAAAAAAAAAAAAAATCTATAACTTTTTCTGTATCTTGATGGAATTTCATTTACATGGAAGTAGATTGTAATACTTTTGTTTTAATAAATAATATCATGTTAATTTATAAATATGTATATAATAATTTCATTTAATTTCGGAAAATAAAAATACTCTTTATAATATTTTCTAAAAAATCTGCCCGATTTGTTTTTTATAATTTACTAGCGCCATCTTTATATTTCTAATTCTGTTTACCAGCTGATGATTATTGCAGTGACGCCATTTATATTTTTTTGTACGCAGTCTCTATAATACAGTAACACATTTATTTTGTAACCCATGAAGATTAGTGTTGTCAACATACTCGTTATTTATTTATTTACGACTTTATAAAAATAAAATATATAATGTAAAAATATATATTTAATAGCTGGGTTATTATACGTATTATAGTTTTTGTTTTTTTTTTTTTTTTAATTAAATTAATTTTTATTTCTGTTTTGTAAAGAAATTAAGACAAAGAAAATAGTTAATTTTGAGGTTAATTGAGAAATTTTTAGTATCTGCAAATGATTAAAGTAATTTATACAAAATTGGATAAATATAAATTCTAAAAGTATAATAAAATAGTTATTAGCTTTTAGTGTTTTTAAATAATATGAATCGTTTGGATGATCCATCTAATTTTATAAAAGGTCGCAAACCAACTTTTATTGGAATGAACGGTAAGTTTTATTTATTCATTAAATTAAATTAAATTAAATTGATTTATTATTGTTATTATTATATAATTAATAATTTTTATTTAAACATCAGGTGGACCAGAAACAGATGAACAGCAACGTGTACGTTTCCAAGTGGAATTAGAGTTTGTACAATGTTTGGCTAACCCCAATTACTTGAACTGTAAGTCACCTTTTTTTTTTTTTATTTATAATTTATAAACAAATAAATATATATATATATATTAAATTTTATACAGTCTTAGCACAACGTGGTTACTTCAAAGACTCGTCGTTTGTCAACTACCTAAAATATTTATTGTACTGGAAGGAACCCGAGTACGCAAAATACTTAAAGTATCCCATGTGCTTGTACTTTCTTGACCTTCTCCAATACGAACATTTTAGACGTGAAGTAGTTAACTCACAGTGCACTAAATTCATTGATGATCAGCAAATATTACTCTGGCAACATTATACCCGTCGTCGTACAAGATTACTGCAAACTGCTAGTGAACAAACTCAACAACATGTCACACAAAATAATGGAATAGTTCAACCTAAAGTTCCTTAATCAATTATTTATAAAACTATGCTAAATGTTTAATAAAATATTATCAAAAATTATTTTTAACTTAAAAAAATTTTTATATTTATTACCTTATTGATTGATTTGCATTTTTTTTTTTTTTTTTTTTTTTTAATACATGTGAATATAAAAATTCAATAATCATTAATTATATGGGTAATAATAAAAATAAAAAATTTTAGGCAAGATTTAAGTTGTTTATTATAATAATTTGATTTTGTACAGGAGTTTTAGACAAGTTATACATACTTATAAATTATTATTTTTTTTTTTTTTTTTTCCTGGATTTATTATCGATATGTATCCTATTGTCAGGAGTTACAGGAATAATAGGTGGAAAATTATCGTAATTGTACCCATTTATTTTTTGCCATTTTATTTTACAATCTAATGACTCTATAATACGTAACTTGACTTAAAAAAATTTTCATTTATATACAATATATTTTAATTCATTATTATTGCAAATTAATAGTACAAATGTTATAACTAATACATATTCAAAGTAATTGGCAGTTAACATTGCAATATAATTACAAATTTTTTTTTATGCATTCTATAAATAAATAAAATTATTTATTAAATATTTATTCTAATGTAGAATAAATTAACTGATGAGGATTCTATCGGTAATTTTTTTTTTTTTAATAATAATAAAAAGTTTAATAAAAAATTGCCGCAATAACTCAATAAAGTTATTGATTTAGTTCTTATACTTTTAAAGTTAATCTGATGGATATAAAAATGGAATTAGAATAAAAGCTGCCATAAGATTCATTGCGAGTAATTAATTTTAAAATGATATAATAACAATAATAATTGACTGTTTCTATTGTATTTGTGTATATATTATTTAAAATGAATCAGCAATGATAATTTATAAAATAAATAAAAGCATCCTATGTCATGGCCTTTTAAAATTGGCAGTAATTAGCTAAAAAATGATGATAATTATAATTAACTATTAATATAAAATCGGAACAAGAGATTAATTGATAGAAAAAAAAAACAACGACGCATTATATTATTATTACATATCTAAAAGTCGCGTTATAAAGCAGTCTTATAAAAAATTACGTCGTTAATATTTTAATTTCGATTAAATGTTTATAATTAAAATACTTAATACAAATACTTATTATTTAATACTCAATACTTATTATCGACAATTTGAAAAATCAAAAGAGTTGGAAGAAATTAATTCGATTATTTACAGAGTAAGAGTTAATACTCTTATCAAACACCTGCGACATTTCATTACTGCTAATTTATTATTTTATTTTAGTTTCAATTATTGTATAAACATTATTATCATCACAGTAAAAATATTTTATATATCTCAACTATTAACTTGAGTTTCATTTTAATGAAAAAATTTCACTCTTTTAGTATTATTACTTTTTTTTTTTAAAGATATTTTTAAACTGTGCTCATTATTACTGCTGGTTTTTTATTTTTTTAATGATATTTTATAAATTTTATGATTGTATTTTTTATTTAAACACTCAAATATTCAAATTAATAGTCGATCAATATGTAAAAAAAAATTATAAAAAATAATACAAAATATAATTCATAAATAAATCATTGGTCTATTATAATTAAATTTTTCCAAGAAATCTCTAACAACCGCGTGTTTCATTATAATCAAATAAATTTTCAATTTTAACTCTGATCGATTAAGTGAAATAAAAATAAAAATAATAATGATAATAAATAAAATAATTAAGTACGCAAAGTAATTATTACTGAGATTTCTTGACAAATTATTATTCGTTATAAAAAAGAAAAAAAAAATAGTAATTTTATTAGTGACATCAGTCTCGTATTATAAATAGCTGCCCAGCTTATTTCTATAGATATTTGTTTTATTTAATATTTTTTTCTTTCTATCTCTCTTCATTTATATACAAAATAAGTATTATTTATTAATTAATTAATTACTCACTCAATTCATCAAGCATAATTAATTTGAATGAAAAAAAAATTTGATCAATTTAAAAAATTAAAATCATTCACACTTACATATCCATTATTATTATTATTATTATTATTATTATTATTTATTATCATTTACTTAATTAGTAATAATAATAAATATTTGGTAATTTTATATAAATGTCACACAGAAGTTTGTGTAACACCGTTACCGGATAACCACATTCGGGCATTATTTTTTTTATCATTTATTTCACATTCGGAATCATCGATTTCGCATAAATTAGTTGATAAATCGCTATTACTCGTTCCACCACCTAATAATGAATTGCGTTCTTCGAGAGTTGTAATAACTGAACCAATATCATCATTATCCTCGCCTTTACATCTGTTACGACGTACACTTGGAAATCCATAAGGCACTACATCATCTTCTTCCTCGTCAGATTCCAAAGTACTGAGACGACCATTTAATGGATTCATTTCATTTTCAGTGTCTGTTTGAATATTATAATGAGGCAAATATGAATTTGGATGCCTCAAATAACTATCTGAATCTTTGTATTTGTATTCTCCTTCTCCACCACTATCCAATGGGTTTAGTCGTTGGCTCTCAGGGCAATTATAATGTTCTGAAAATTCTGTACCACACTCAGAGTCTCCAATGTATTCAGATTCTTGATCTTCATTTAGAGTTGATATGTCTCGTGATGGGTCTATTGAACTGTGAACTGGAAAAAAAAAATAATTATATTATTTAATTTTTTTATGTATAAATAAATATATACCTAAAGGTAATTGATGTGTATTTGATTCATTGCTCTCGTTACTGTGAAAACTTGATGAGTCTGGTACTTCGCTACCAGGTACTTCAGTGATATTAGGTAAAGGATTTTGACTTGGCCTAACCCAATCCGAGCAGTCCCAATGATATCCTTAAAACATATACAATAAATCGTTTAATATAATAATAATAATAATTAATTTAACTTTTATCATTTAAAATCTTAATATATAAAGCAAAATGATAGATAAGCGATCATCGATATACTAAAAATTAAATAAAAGCATTAAAAAATCCCAGCGAGTAATAAATGTAAATTATTGGGATTTATAGCTTCTAATTATAACTTACCACCAACTATTCGAGGATCATCTTCGCAAGATGACAAAGAGGCGATTGAACTTGTACCTCTGTGAGGTGTCCTTCGTGTTGAATTTAGAAGAAGTCCTCCAGTGGTTAGCTCTGGTACCACTGGACTCGCTCGTTTCAGGTCTGTTAGTACATATACGACACACCACTTGTTAATATATTATTTACCCAGCCATTTATTATTTTTTTGTTAAAGATATTCATATAAAATACAGAAACAAATACTACAAGTCAAAGTCAATGCATGCATTAAGCAAAATAAATTTTTTTTTTCAAAGTTGCCCATATAATGTTGAGATTTAAACCAAACTATATGTGGGTATTAATTTATACTACTCACCGTTCTTTATTTTGGCAGTGTCACTGATGAACGATGCGAGATACATTTGCTCTTGCCAAGTCGGTTTATGTAAGCTGTCAGCATCACTTCCAGTAGTGTTTCCGCCAACGGGATTTGCCAAAGCTAGTGTAGGATTAGGTACTGGGGTACTTCTATTTAAATTTCTCAAGTAATCAGGAGGAAAGTTTTCAAGTTCATCACCGGCGCTTCCATAACTTCTCAGAGTATCTAAATTGTTTAGTGCAACAGCTGCTGTCGTACCGTACGACGGTTCATTGTTAGAACTCGGGGTATAGGATGCAGGTCTAGGAGGACATTGGGGAGGTTCTCTCTGCAAAAACAAAACAATCACACCAACTCAAAAAACAAAAATAACAAAAAAAAATAAATAAATAAATAAAATTACCTGTATTACTTCCAAATTACTGAGTTTTGAGCTGCGTTTGAATTCATGATCATTAGGCCTTGCTGAATTTAATACAATTTGTTTTCGTGTTTCATTATTTATATTATTTGTACAAGCTTCTGTTCGTTTATTACGAATTTTTTTGTATGTTATAAAAATAATAATAATGAATAGAATAACAAGAATAGAAATTCCAATCCAAATAAATTGTTCCCAAGTAATATTTAAATGTTGAGATATAATAGAGGGTGAATAAATAGGATTAACACAATTAATACCAGTCATATTGGGTGGACAAATGCACCGATATGTACCTATTTCATTGACACAAGTACCTCCATTGATACAAGGATTAGAGTGACATTCATTTACATCTATATCACAATGATCACCGGTAAAACCATTACACTTACATATAGGAGCATTATTACCCTCTTCGCATATTCCACCATTGATGCAAGGATTTGGATTACAATATTTACCAAATTGACAACGTTTACCAGTTAAATTTGGTCCGGTACACTCACAAATATAATCACCTCCACCGTCTATTAATTTACATCTACCGTTATAGAGGCAGGGTGATGATGCGCATGGATCACTATCTATTTCACAAGCTATTCCTTTGAATCTATCATGACAATGACACTCATATCTATCACCACCGTCTATTTCTCTGCATGTACCACCATTTTGACAAGGCTGAGATCCACATATACCCGGTGGAATTAATATAGATGATGCATCACAATTAAATTCAACATTGGCAAATCGTTTCAATAAAACAATGTTATTATTATTATTATTATTATTATTATTATTATTATTGGTACTTCCTGACATATGCAATGGTACTGATAATTTTGATATTCTAATATCATCCATACAACCAATAAAACCACGTTGAATATCTTCAAATCCTAATATTGATGGATGTTGTCTTACTTGAGCTCCAAAATAAATATCATCTGATTGTAAATTTAATATATCATTTATACCAGGTGCTGATCCATGAGCAATATGTTTACCATCAACAGTAAGACGTGCACTATTGCTTTCACGTTCTAAATAAATTTCATGCCACTGTCCATCACTTACATATACACTGCTAACTCGTACAAGACCCTCACCACTTCCTAAATCAAATTTATACTGTGCTGCACCATTAACTATTTCCAATATATTGTAATCTATTTTACCAGCAGCATACATTAAATTACCTGTTGGTTGTACTGTTCTAATACGTAATGATAAAATAAAATGATTTTCAATAGTTTGACTCTTTTTTTCATAATCTATTTTATAATGTGTATAACTTTTACCGGTAAATGATATAGGATTACGTGGTAAATAACAAAATTCATCATGACATTTAGATATATCAATATCACATGTTGGTCCAGCAAATCCTTCTGGACACTGACAAGTGTAACCCTGTACTGATGAATCAGGTATACATATTTTAAATGATTGGCATGGATCTGTTGCGCATTCATTAATAACTATTTCACATTTATTACCAGCGTAACCCTCTTTACAAGAGCATTCTATTTTATGTTTATATTTTGGAGATACAAATGACATAACATCTGTAGCAATAGGTATTATATCTATTTGATAAAGAATTATTTTATCAATACAATCACCATAAATACAGTGACCTTTATTACATTTAAATCTAACTATTTCTTCAACAACAAGTTTTGTTGATTCTTCTAATTCTTCAATATGTTGATTTAATGCTTCACGAATACTTTCAGATGAATAAAAACCAGGTAAACCAAGAATAGGATTTGATTTACGTACTGAAAAAAGTAAATCTAAATCATTGTGAATAGCTTGCCGCCGATTTACTCGTGATAATTTATTATTGTTATTGTTGTTGTTAATAATATTTATTTCATCAAATGATGGCTGTATACTTATTATTACAATATCTTTTAATCGGCAATTCATAGCATTACGTATTGTTCTCATAAATCCTTTACGATGACTTAATATAAAATCTTCAGGACTTACTTCACGAAATCTTACAATAACAGTATTTTCCAACATTTTTTCCGTTATTAATTCAACAGTTATTTTAATTAATGAATATGAATAATATTTTCCATCATTAACACTTATATTTAATCGATATTCACCGACATCTAATCGTGGTAAAGCTTCTAAAGTACCTTGATTTTTATCAATTTTAAATAAATCACCAATAATAGAAGATGATGATGGAACAATGCTGTAACTCATTGTATCATATTGATCACGATCACTAGCATGAAC
Source organism: Cotesia vestalis (assembly GCA_000956155.1). NCBI lineage: Eukaryota > Metazoa > Arthropoda > Insecta > Hymenoptera > Braconidae > Cotesia > Cotesia vestalis. Next base: position 16,066 of record JZSA01005270.1, on the reverse strand, counting down.
TTTACCTATTTTACCACCTGGATATTCATCTAAATATGAATTAATTGTTATTTCTAATGGTGTTATTATTGGTGGATATTGTGATTCTTCTATTATTTTAATTGATATCCAAGCATCTGAGTATAAAGGCTGAGAACCATTATCAAATACTCTGATATGTAATAAATAATTATCTTTAACTCGGCTATTAAATTTAATAGCAGTACGTAATGAGCCATCTTGTTCAAGACGAAAAGCATTACCGTCATTACCAGAACGAAAATCAAATGTATATGGATCAGCATTTGGTGAAATATCAGCATCTGTTACGATAAATTTAATAACAACATGTCCAATTTTTTTGTCCTCTTGAATGACCGCTGAATAATTAGATTGTGAAAATAATGGTGGATTATCATTAGCATCAATTACTTCAATATTTAAAATAACAAAACTTTCAAGTACTGGTTTACCATTGTCACGTGCATGAATTTCTAATGCATAATGTGGAATTGTTTCACGATCTAATCCTCCATTAACAGTAACTATTCCGGTATTGTGATTAATATTAAAATGTTTATATCTATCACCACGTTCAATATAATAAAAAATTTGTCCATTTTCATTGCTATCCAAATCACTGGCAAATACCTGAGTTACTTGTTCATTTAAAGGTGCATCTTCACGTATTGATCCACGATAAGAAAGTTGATTAAATATTGGTGCATTGTCATTACAATCAGTAATAGTTATATTAACAGTAGCATAATTACTTAATGGTGGTATTCCAGCATCAATAGCTTGAATAGTTAAAAAATAATCACGAGCTCGTTCATAATCAAGCTGTTCAGCAATTGTTATAACACCTGTTTTATTATTAATATTAAATTTTTTATGTTCATTACCACCAATTATTGAATAATAAACAATAGCATTTATACCAGTATCTTTAGATTCAGCCAATACTCTAACTATTTCAGTATTTACTTGATCTATTTCTGGTACTGATGCAAAATATGATTTAGATGTAAATTCTGGTGGATTATCATTAATATCTTGTACAGTAATTATTAAATTAGCTGTTGAATATAATTGTGGTGTTCCTTGATCAATTGCTTTAACAGTTAAATTATAAATTTCTTTAGTTTCACGATCCAATGGTTTAGCTAATGTTATTATACCAGTATCAGATGTTATTATAAAATGTCCATTAGATGAATCAATAAATTCATATATTATTTTACGATTAATACCAATATCATCATCAGTAGCGTGTACTTTAGTAACAAGTGTACCTATTTTAACATCTTCTGGTAATGCTGTATTGTATGTCATCATTGTAAATTTTGGTGGATTATCATTTAAATCAGATATTATTATTTCTAATTGAGATGAACATTCCCAATATGATTTATCACGATCTTGTACGTGAGCTGTTAATAAATAACGTGATTTAGTTTCACGATCTAATTGTCCAATTGTTTTAACAACACCAGTATCTTGATCTAATGAAAATTTATCATTATTATTTTCATTCATATCATCTGTTAAATAAAATCTTAATTTAGCATTTATATTATCATCATAATCTGTTGCTAATACTGTTAATACATAACTACCAGGATGTGAACCTTCTGATATTATTTCACGATATCTATAACGTAAACAGTAAGGTGGATTATCATTAACATCAATAACTTGTACAATAACAATAGTAGTGAATACAAATTTACCATCAGTACCAATAATATTTAATTCATAACGTTCAATTAATTCACGATCTAATGTTTTAGCAACGTAAACTTCACCAGTAGATCTTACTTGAAATTGTGATCTTTTATCACCAGAAGTAATATAAAAATCAACAGGTGTATTTAAATCAATATCTTTATCAATAATTGTTAATTTAACAATAACAGTACCTGGTAATGCATCTTCTTTAACTGTTGCTTGATAATGATCATTAACAAATGACGGTGGATTATCATTGTAATCGATTAATTTAATATAAACAGAAGTACGTGTAAAATGTTTTGGATTTCCATTATCTGTTGCAATAACTTGAAATTTAAATTCTGGTTGTTTTTCTTTATCAAGAGATACTAATGTTGATATCCATCCAGTATAAGCATCAACGGTAAATACATTTGCCAATTCTCCAATATCTGAACCAAATGAATAACGAACTTCACCATTACTACCTAAATCTAAATCATGAGCAATAACTTTAACTATTGACGTACCCTCTTCAATATTTTCACTTAAATTTATTGAATAACGATTACTTTCAAATTTAGGAGGATTATCATTTTCATCAAGTACTTGAAGTGATATTTCAGCTAAAGCTGTTAATGGAGGACTTGAATCTGTTTCTGCTAAAATACCAATAATATGATTGTCTTTTAATTCACGATCCAATGTTTTAGCCAATTTTATTTGTCCTTGTTGATTTATTGAAAATAATTCATTATTTTTTTCATTATCAGATGACAATGACAATGATACAATACTATATTTAACTGTAATATTTGTTGTTAATTTTAATGTTGTTATAGGTGTACCAATTGGTGAATTTTCGGAAATAAAAAATTTATCCTCTTTACTTTCAAATATCGGTGGTATATCATTTGGGCTTATTATATAAATACTTATAGGAACATCTGCATGATGAATTGTTGATCCTTTATCAGTAGCACGTATAAAAAATTCAAATAATTGATTTTCAAGTGGTATAGGATTTTTTATTAAAAATATACCACCATTATCTGGATTTATTCCAAATATATTTTTTATTTGAGAATTTTTATCTGGCTCAAATATTGAATATTCTATTTTAGCAGCTTCATCATCATCAATATCGTAAGCTTTTACTTTAATAAAAGGTACATTAATAGATATATTACTGTGTATAGATACTTTGTATTGATTTAAATAAAATACTGGTGAATTGTCATTTTGATCGGTAACACGAATTCTAACAGTTACAAAACCAGATCTACCACCCATATCTGTTGCCATTACCAATAATTCATATAATTTAGTTGTTTCACGATCTAATTTTTTTTTAGTTGTTATTTCACCTGTTAAACGATTAATATCAAATACATCACGCATAATTGTTGATGGTATTGAATAATATATTAAACCATAATCACCAAAATCTTTATCTTTAGCTAAAACAGTTGTTACCAATCGTCCGGGTAATTGATTTTCCATAACATTTACTTCTATTAATGGATTTATAAATTTTGGATCATTATTATTACCCGGTAATATTTCTATTTTAACACGAGTAAAACTAGTATAAACACCATCTGTTACTGATACATTTAACATTGTAAGTTTTTGTTCACCAAAATTTTGCATATTTATCAATGTTATAATACCAGTTAATTGATCAATAGAGTAAGTCTGTTGATCATTACCACCGACAATTGTATACGTCAGATTATTATCTATATAGTCGGGATCACTAGCTGTCACAACTGTTACAAATTGACCACGTTCAGCATCCTCTGAGAGTGAACATGTGTACGATGGCTGTTCAAATTTCGGTGGATTATCATTCATGTCGATAACGGTTACCCATACATGAGCAGTACTTGACAGTGGTGGGTTTCCTCTGTCTGTAGCGATTACCGTAAAGTGATGTGAATCATGACTTTCATGATCTAATGAACGTTTTAAAAATATAACACCCTCTTCAGGATCAATATGAAAAAGATCATTGCTATTTTCTGTATCATTTTCAATAGCATACACAACTTGTTGATTCATATCTATAATATATAATAATTTCAATTATACTATTTTAAAAAATTACTAAAACAATAATTACATACCAGTATCATTGTCACGAGTGTTGACTTTTAATATCCAAGTACCAAATGGCGCAGCCTCTGATACCGAAATGTTGTAAGAATCTTGAGAAAATTCTGGAGGACAATCATTTACATCCAGAACAAGAATACTGACTAATACTTCAGCGTATACACCTGATACACTGTCAGTTGCTCTTACTGTTAGCTCGTACTGTTTTTTCTGTTCGTAATCCAACTCATCCACCACATAAATTGTACCTAAATTTATGGAGAGAAAAAGCTCATTGTCAGCCTTAATAAATTAGCATTATTTTTTTTTTTTATTTTAATTTTAAAATAAAATAAAAATGCAATGTCTTATGAAAAATAAATTTGGCACACTAAATTAAATAGCCTAGAGCTCTGTGTATGCATGAGATTAATTTTATGTGTATACATATATAGATGTGTGCTTTCTTTCTTTTTTGTTAATGATGGAAAAAAATGTAGATAAAAATCATGCGACAAATACACACGAAAATTTCAGTGCTTAATGTAAATAATTTTATTTTTTGTTAATTAGAGAAAAAAAATTGATGAATTTTTTCTGAATTAACAGAAAAAAAAAAAAAAAAAAAAAAAAAAAATACGTGACCTAAGAGATATATTTTTGATTCAAAAAATTATCTTGAAGAGAACCGGTTGTCTTAATTCACAAATTTCTCGTATTAAAACTCATTTTTCTAACTTAATGGGTTGAACCTTAAGGGAAGCTCAGTGGTCTAGAATTCTCTTCGTTCTCAAGTATAAAAATATTTAAAGAAAGAATTGTATTATATTATTTAAAATTATAATTGTTTGGTTTTAATAAAAGTTTATCTTACCGGTATTAAAGTTGAGAGTAAATTCTTCAAAGTCATTGCCTTTGGTGATGCTGTAGATAAGTTTTCGATCAAGATCAGATTTAGCTTGAATGGAAAGTGAAAGCGGTGAGTCAATTTGAATATTTTCAAAGACGTCTACAGTGTAAAACTGTTTATCAAAGGTAGGCATAGAACGATCGATAACTTTAACATGAACTGGAACCTCAATAGAGCAGGGTGTAAGACCTGAATAATCATTTTATATAATTTGATAAATAATATTTGATTGTTAAAGATATAATAATATAAAATAATATTAACCCCCGTCGTAAGCTGCTATTGTCAGTTGATACTCTCGATTGTGACCCTCGAGGTTTTGTTTAAGCGAAATCTCTCCTGTTTTACGGGAAACTCGAAAGAGTTCTCCGTGACCTTTTTTCAACTCATATCTCACTTCTCCGTTGTCATCGCTATCCATATCGATAGCGTGAACCTGGCTCAACAAAGTTTTATTAGTTAAGTTTTCAAATTTAACAATGTAGACATAAATAAATATTATAAAAGTTTTTTTTTTAAATAATACTACCTTAGTTATAATACTGGATTTTTGTGCGTCAACAGATACAACCGCATAGTATGGTAAATTTACAAACATTGGACAATTATCATTAATATCAAGAATAGTTACATTAACAATAACATGAGCGACTCTTGGTTTTTCTCGATCAGTTGTATGGCTTTTAGCTTCAACAATAAGCTCATAGTGATCAATAGTTTCGCGGTCAAAGCGTTTCCCCGTTGTTCTTATTGCTCCCGATGTATGTCCTATTTCAAACATATCTGTTGGATTTAGTATACTAAATATAATATACTCATTCAATGCAGTTCCCAATACATTAACAACAGCAACAGTCATTATTTTAGTTGAATTTTCGACAATTGTACCTTGGTAAATGCTCTTTTGAAATACCAATCCTGAATTTTCAGATTCTTCAACATTAATATTTACTTGAGTTACTGTTGAATATTTACCATCAGAAACACGTACATGTAGTAAATACATTTTTTTAATTAATTCTGTATTTTTAACAGTTATTATTCCTGTTTGTGAATCTATTTCAAATTTATTATCTTTATTTCCATCAATAATATCATATCTAAGGGGTATAATTTTACTATCTGGATCTATTGCTTCAACTCGTACAATAGCAACATTTTTATAAGTTGGAAGTAATAAAGTAGCATTGTAATAATTATTTATAAATTTAGGTTCACAATCATTGACATCGGTAACAGTTATCATTACTTTAGCAGTTGTTTCAGATGATAATTTTGGTTTACCTAAATCAGATACTTTAACTTTAAATTCAAAATAATTAATTGTTTCATGATCTAATATCATAACTGTTCTAATAGCTCCGGTACTTGAATCAATGTGAAAATATTTTCGGGGTAAATCTTGTACAATATCATAACTTAAAAGTGCATTTAATTCAGAATCAGGATCTTGAGCTTTAATAACTAATGGTGTACTTGAATTTGTTAAAACAAGTGATCCAATACTAGCTCCTTCACTTATTTTACCTTTATAAGTGGCTTGTAAAAATTTTGGTGGATTATCATTACGATCTAAAACATGAACAATAACATTGCAGTATGCTGTTGCACTGGCCATATTTGTTGCTGATATTGTTAAATTGTAAAATTTAATTTTTTCATAATCAAGACGATTTTTAGTTGTTATAACACCAGTACTTGGATTTATAAAAAACATATCACCTTTATTACCCTGTAATATTTCAAATTGTAATGATGATGTACTTCTTGCTTCAACATGTTTAACATAACTTCCAGTTGGTTGATTTTCATATATTTCAGCAGCTAATTCACCATTTAAAAATCTTGGTGGTGCATTATCAGCCATTGTTACAATAACATCTACTGGTACAGTATTTGTTAATGATGGTGAACCATAATCTTGAGCTTTTATCAATAAAATGTATTCAGATATAATATTCATATCTAATTCACGTGCAGTATTTATTATTCCTAAATTTTCATCTATTGTAAATACATTTCCAACATTACCAGATGTTATTGAATAACCAATACGTCCATTATCACCACGATCACGATCTATTGCATTTACTTGTACAACTTTAGCTCCTATTGGTGAAGTTTCATAAATTTTACCATTTATTATTTCATTTGTAAATTCTGGTATATGATCATTGTGATCATGAACTGTTACAATAACACGAGCATAATTACGTTTAGCAGGAGTACCTTGATCACGAACCATAACTGTTAAAATATGCTCCTCAATAGTTTCACGATCTAAATAATTATTAAGAATAATAGTACCAGTTATTGAATCAACGTGAAATATTTCAAGTGATTTTTGATTTTGTGCAGCATGTAAGCTATAAAAAACTTTTTTATCTTCATCTTTGTCTGTTGCGTAAAGCTGTAAAATTTTTTCTCCTTTATCAACATTTTCAGATATATCAACACGGTAAATAGCTTCTGAAAATTCTGGACGGTGATCATTTATATCTATTACATTTATTATCAATTGAGTTGTCCCTGTAAATATACCGTCAGTTGCGCTTATTGTTAAATTATAATGATTTTCTGTTTCCCAATCAAGTTTTTTTCCCAATAATACATTTCCATTATCACGTCCAATAAAAAATTCATCACGTTTATCACCATCAATAATTTCATACCAAAGTGTATCACCGTCTTGATCAGTTGCTTGTACTAAAGCAACAAGAAAACCTACTTGGTCACTTTCAGTAACTGTTGCTATTTGATTAATACTTTTAAATATTGGAGGATATTTTGATTCTTTTGGTAATTCAACTACTTGAACTGATACGCGTGTTTGATGACTACGCTGCGGATCGCCATTATCCGCTGCGCGAATCTAAAAATAATAAATTAAGTAATTACAATCAATTATTAATTATCCTAAAAAAATTTAACAGACAAAAATGAATATAAATTATAATTAATATACCCACCATCATTTCATATTCTTGTCCAACTTCAAAGCTTTTTTGTGAATAAACCATCCCAGTGGTAGGATGAATTCGAAATTTTCCTTTACCTCGGCCGCCTTTGATACTGTACGTTATTTTTCCATTTTCTCCCACGTCTTTGTCATTAGCCAGTACCTATATCATAAAAAAAAAAAATAAAATAAATATTATTAGATTTTATGAGTGAATGATAAATAAATTCAATAGTTTTCTGATTGTGCTTTGATTACATTTATCCTGGTTATATTATATATAAAAAAAAAAAAATCATGCTTGAAAATAGTAGTGCAACATCAAGGTGTATTGGGTTATAGTTTTGTGGTAAATATAATAAATAATGTAGTTAAATATTTAGCCATGCGACATATATCCGATCTTATCAATTAGACTTTGAACAAGGGTATTATTCTGAATCAACATATACACAACATCATCTAGTTATATAAGACGTTTGAATACAATGCATGTATAATGCATATATTCAAGCAGTGGGTGGATATGGAGGGATAACTTGCCTGTCGCGTCAACTGGATCTTCGATTTACGACGATAAGACATTGTACGGTAAGATGGGCATGATTAATGCATCTCACGAGCAATTCTCATCATTCCAAATATACATATATATATATATAAATATCATCATAATATACTACACATATTCATTCCATAGACTAAAAAAAAGTTATTGTACTAATAATCTGTACCATCCATAATAAAATAAAAAAAAATTATTATTATTATCATCATCATAAATGTTGTTAAATATGAATTTGTTTATTAATTGACGTGGGGCAAGTATATACTGTATTTTATTACGTGCCGAAATATTTAGTCCTTACCCTGAAGACACCATCTCCTGATATGTTTTCGGGGGTATATGTCTCCCAAGTTCCATTTTCAAGTAGTGAATCACTATCACTTGAAAGGTCGTACACCCGCGAGCGGTTCCTCGATTTCTGTCGAGAAGGAGCATGGCTTTTTAACCTTTTTATTTTTTATTTTTCAAAATTTACTTTTATCTTTAAACCCTTTTTACAGTTATTAAATTCTTACTAGCAAATTATTATACAATTAAATTATCAAGGCTTTTTAAATAAAAATAATTTGTTTAATTTTCAAATTTACCATAGGATAATTTACATTTTTACAAGGAAAAGCATTTTTAATGACTACTGATACTACTATCAACGGTATATTAATATATATTATTAGTAGGAATATATATTTATGTATGTATATACTGTCAAATGGTTTTTATCCGAATAAAGTTTGTTTTATTATATATGTATTTAAATAAAAACTACGAGGAAATAAAAAAAAAAACTTATCACAACAAAACAAAAAATAAAAACAATTTCAGTTAATAAAACTCAAAGCAGTTAAAAGTTATAAATATTTTACCTGAAAAAGTGGCTTGTCGATGTTTGGAGAAGCCGGAATGCGAACAGTGTAAAATTTCTGTTCAAACTCGGGACCATGATCGTTGATATCCTCAACTTGGACGATTACACGAGTTGTTGAGGACAAAGGTGGCGTACCATTATCTCTAACAGAGACCTAGAAAAGCAATAACATTTAAACATTTCGTAACAAGAAAAAACCTCGATATTTACAATCATATAAATAATCTCCCTAATGTTACAACCATCAGATAATCATTTTTAATTTATATTATCGAATGAAAAAATTAATTACAAGTAATGGATACATACATTAATTAGTATAACTTTTATTATGCAATTTATAATAAAGAATAACATTTTTTACCTTAGGTATGAAATTAAAACATAAATTACAATTTAAGAGTATTAAATTTAATCCTTTTACATTGCTGTCATTCTTGAAAAAAAGATTCTCGTGTTTTTTCTCTAAATTTGAATAATTTTATAAATAATGAATAAATAAAATAGAATTTATGTTTATGGCTTTTGTAATGCAATTATCATTAAATATCGGGAGATATAATTGATTTAATAATAAAACTCAATAAATATAAAAGTCGATCTGGTTCGTGAAGAGGCAATTTCCGTGTTATATAAATTGATGGGCTCTCAAGGAGTAAAGACCGCCGCGACGTAAATCCCATGTCTCCCAGGAGTTGAATCTTCTTCATGGATCCTAACGTGACATTCTACCGGTAACATCTGCACTAAATTAGGGCTACCAAACTCCGTTTTACCTATCCGAACCATGAGAATAACCACTTTGCGGTATAGCTGTCATTATGGTTTACACCCCTTGTACAACACTTTCAAGAGTTTCACCTCCAAAGCATATATATTCATCATCTACATATTTATTTTGATTGTTCATTAATTATTTTTTATTTTAGATTTTTTATTATACTAGAAAGCCAAAAAGGGATCAGAAAACGCTTACGAGAAGTAAGCACGTTAGTTAAGAGCTTACAGATAAACGTTATCCGTGCACGAAGGAACTACTTTCGATCGACGACTACTCAACCCTTTACATATACACATATACATATGTATGTCTATGTACTTTTTTTTTTTTGGACGCTCATTTGGTACAATAAAATACTTGGAAAAAAAGACAAAAAGAACATTGTAAATTAGAGGCGTAACGCGATCGCGATCTCTAAGATACAGAGAGCTCGCGTTTTATTCAACAACACGCGATTGCTAATGTATATAAGTATGGCGTTGAATTTGAATTTAATAAGAAAAAAAAAAAAAAAAAAATAATTGTTTCATTTGGTTTATTCAGAATCTTTACTTGATAGGGAAATTTTTATGAAAATATTCGAAAGGTAATTCCCATTTGATAAGAAAAAGTAAGACTGTGGAATAATATTAATATGCAAAGAGAAACGCCCAGCATAAGCAGTAGCAGTGGATCCCTTCACTTAGAATGTGAAAAATGCTCCGATTAATAATACTTTTATAGTTGGTATACTATACCGTTATTAAAGTATAATATAAATCTAAAACTTTCAAGTCTATATATTTTTGGATAAATAAGTTTCTAAATTCAAATTTTTTTCATTAAAATCATTGAAAAACTGTTTGCAGTATTAGTACTTATGAACAAAAACAAGAATCTAATGCTCATTACTGGGGTATGTTCATGCATGAACAAGAAACATAATTATCTACTCATTTTCCATAGGACGATAAACTTATTATTATTATTATTATTTAATAAGTTAAACTAATTTTAAATTTCTTATTGAAGGATTTTGTTTGGGTGGAAGATAACATCAATTTTATAAATAAAACTTATTTTAGTAAAGTAGAAAAGTTTAATAAAACAGTATAGTATCAGGAAAAACTAAAGCTCGAGGCATTTTTCTGAAACTACCGTGTAATAGAGACGCGTCGTTTTCTGTTTATGGCCGATACGAGTAAAGTCACTATTCTGGGTGTGAGCATATTACAGTATAACATCTACTGAACTGAAAAAGAATCGTTTTGATACAAAATTCACTTTAAAACTAAACTTTACTCGATTTTATATCATTTCTTTTTCTCTTTTATTTCTATGTAGTAATTTATAATGATTGATAGTGATTTATAGCAAGTTACTGTGCGATCGTATTGTATAAAATTTATCAAGTTTTTCTGATAAAATCTTGTCTCACAGATAATAAATTTCTGAACATTATATCTACTGAAATATATAAACTTTTTTATAAAAATCATTACTTTTAAATTCCATAAATTTATTAAGTATGTTTAATGCTTAAACAATGGAAGGTGATATAATATGTTGATATAGAGAAAAAAATGTTTGAAATTTTAAAAATCTGACATTGCGAACAAATTAATTCGCTAAGTGAATTAAACTTAACGTTAAACATGATTCTTTGAATGGCGAATCGCTGAATCGGCTGAATTTCGAATAAAACGACTTGTGGGAAATCTTTAAAGTCTCGCTTGAATTCCATCTTGATTCTGAAATGATTATTTTTTTTTTTTTCATTTTTCTTTTTACTTTCTTTCTTCACTTTTCCATCCAAAAGACTTAGCTCCCTCTTTTCTTTCTCCATCACACTATTTACAGAGTATTCTCCCTTTCTATTCGCCATTATCAAACACAGAGAGCAACCGACCAGACTTTTTTTCTTTAAAGATTTTTTTCTTCTTAACTTCTACTCACTTCTATTTCATCGTCATTATACTTTTCAATCTACGCCCTTATCTAGATATATAAACGATGTGATGTGATTTTCTTTTTCATTTTAAGTTCTATAATATTGATGAGATCTTCTCAATGATTTCAACCATGCTTATTAAAAATTATATTAATACCACAGTAGTAGAAAAAAAAAGTTTCAACGGTGAGTAAGTTGATTTAAATATTAATAAACGTCATACGATATTATGTATGTAAATATGTATTTTAATCAATAGAGTTAAAACTTACCTCGAGAATGTGCTCAACTTGGTTTTCACGATCAAGTTTTCTATTGCTGGTTGTAATCAAACCTGAAACACGCGATTTACACCAACATAAATTATATTTATATTGATAAATGGATTTTCTGTCAACTTTTTTTTTCGACTGTCTAATACTTTCAAGTAAATATGAGCATTATGTATTGCAATATTATTTAAAATATTTACTTTGAGAATTTGATGTATTTAATATTTATAAATATATATATATATATATTACCTGTAGTAGAGTTAATAAGAAAATAGCCTTCAGGATTGCCACTGGTGATTGAAAAAGTAAAATCTTGAGGTGAAATATCTCCATCGAATGCTTTTATTTCAAGTACACTAACGCCAGCTGGAGAATTTTCAGGAATGGACGGATAATAAACGGGAAATTCTGTTAGCGGTGTATTGTCATTTTCATCTAAAACTTGGACATACATTTGCAATTGTGAGCTTAATGGAACGACACCATGATCCTGAGCGTACACAGTTAGCCAATATCCTTCTTTTGATTCAACATCCAACACAGCTTTGGTTCGTATATTTCCTAAAAACAAAATAAAAACATTTTCCTTTATTTTCAAGTTATAACATATATCAATAACATATCTATCTTCTATCTATATAAAGTATAAGATGGTCTGAAAGGATTGAAAGAACGGGAAGGCAACGGGTAAGGGAAAAGAAAAAAAACTAAACAATTGCGGGATCATAAATAATATTGTGCAGGAAATTTCCCATGGTTTTTTATAGCATAAAAATCATAAAATTGTTATCGAGTGTGTAGTCTGGTTTGACGCAAATAGAGTGATAAGATGAATGAAATGAGTTTAAAAGTTATCGGTAAAGGGGGAAAGGGGTTGAGTAAACTTTTATTATTATTATTCATGACTTTGACACTGACTGGTTTATTTTTTATTTTTTTTTCCCTTTTTATCGGTATTGATTGTGTGATTAATATAACTTTTAAAAGGACTTGATTATTTATTATATAATTTGATTTTATAATTACCAAACTTATATTAAAACAAATAAATATAAATGTATATATATGGAGAATAGATATAATAGAGGATTTTGAAGTTTGAGAGTTTGAAAGTTTGAGAGTTGGAGATGAGAGGGTAAATGATAAAGAAAGATTTTAAGTTATGGGAATGCTATAAGGGTCTTTCGGATCCGCCTTGGTCGTGTACTCTTGTCTTCTCGTTCTCTGGTTTCGTATCTGGTCTGTGACGAGATTTCCACCCCTGACTAGTACCTCTAACTATCGAGCCACTCAGTGCAGCCTCTCAGGCTTCATATATCAGGCCCCCTGAGTTGGCTTTTCAGGGTTTTTTTTTTTAAGGCTTTTTAATTTTTTTCTGACTGAGTTTTTTTTATAGTTTAAGAAAACCATACGCTTTTTTCTTTTTATATTACTTGTTAAAAAATAAATAAATTTCTTAATAATACTATTTGATATTGAGCCAAGTTAAAACTAAAGGACATAAAATAATTAGAGTAATGATATACTGTCAGCTATTTTCATAAAATAACATGTACATCAACTACATACATATATATTTGCATATCAAACGTGTGCGAGAGTAAACGTGAAATGTTTTATGAATAACTATTCTCTAACATGTCTGAATATATACACTGGTATACATTCACACCACACCGCGATTTAATGTCACACAAAGAGTGTCACCAGCGGAGAAAAATCAACACATAACACACTAATGATTTTTCACCAAATAAAAATTCTATTGTATTTTTAATCTTAAGATTAATTTTTTTTTTTAATAATAGTCTCTTATCTGATTATTAAACTTGTAGTTATATACTGGTTAAATTAAGATTAATAGCATTGCAACGACGTCTACGTAAATAATATTTAGTTTGACAATCATTTATGATTTATTAGCTTTAATTTTGTTTGTTAAAATAATAAAAAAGTTTGTGTTAATATGGGATTCGGTGAAGCATTTTAACTGGAGATATGGTCCGGAACAGTGTCAGACATAAGTTGTAGGTTCAATTTTCTATCGTCACCTGTACTGCTGTTATACGTGTTATGGGTATAAAAGTTTATTCTTTGTGCGTTGAGTAAATATTATTGGACACTATTGGATTGGCGTACCATGTTATATTTTTTTAAAAGTTTGTATATTTGTAATAATCAACTTTTTTGTTTTTTATTTGTTTATTTTTTTTTGTGTAAAAAAAAAAAAAAAATATCTATATAGTACAATAATCTAATTTTGTTCATCATAAGAGTGTCCAATCAAAATAAAAGCTATAAATCAACCGATTAACTGACGAATCGACAATACGTGACTAACTCAAGTTTTATTTCAAACAGATGAAATATTAGTTGAAGGAAAAAAAAAAAGTAGATGAATAGATGAATAAATGAATAGATGAATATAGGGAGAGCGTGCCAAAAGCATTAATGCAGAGCTAAAAGTACACAGGGCGCGGTTTTAGCAAATAAGCTTGTAATAATAATAAGAGAGTCACCATATGTGCGTGGGTAGTTATAGTAAAATGGGTATTATTCTCAGCTCGTCTACTCTAATTAAGCCTCCTGGTCTATTATAATTATTGTAATAATAATGCAGAGTCATGAGTTATTGTTTGTTGTTAAATAGAAACCCGATAAATATGATGAAGGAATTAATCAACCGAAAAAAAAAAAAAAAAAAAAAAAAAAAAAATATAATAAGCCGTACATTATTTGGTATTAATCGTATGTAGTAGTGTCTATGAAAAATATTAAAATATTAGCATCGAGGGATTTTGGGAAAGCAATCAATTTACTATATATATATATATACGATTCAAATTATCCCGATATGTTGGTGGAGCATCTGGCACTCGTTGTGCTCTTACTGCTTGAAAATAATATAGAATCTATAGATATATTGATTAAATAACATTATTATTATTATTATTATTATAGATGACAGATCGCTTACACCGGATTTTTTTTGGCAATTAGTTAATTCACTACGCATCCAACACTAGATATATTTTATTACGGGTTTTACTTATATCTGATGGAAAGTCAATAAATAAATGTTGAAAATAAAACAAAGATAACGATTGAAAAAGCCGATAAAGGTTCTCGTATCATTAATTTACGAAATAGCCAATTGTTTGGGGGTAACTTTCGAGGCTGCTGATCGGGATAGAGATTTTATGAGTGTAAAAAGTTATTTGCTCTGGTTCACTATGGGTAGCCTTTATAAATATATCAGTAAAAATAATGAAAACGATTTTTAGGGATTAATTTCTTGGTGTGGTTTAAATTAAAAATTTTTCCTATGGTTATTCATCATTCATTTTATTTTTTTATTTAATTTATTTTTTTTTACTGGTGAGATTAATTTCCATATATAAAATGAATAGAGTCGACGGTGAGCATCGCGATGGTGTAAATGGATATTATAAGCTGAATTTAAAATAGTAAAAACACAGCTAAGCCAGGAGAGTTTGTAGCGTGACGAATTCGCATAAAAACATCAAGACCACACCCTGGGTGAATGAATTAGTTTTAATCTCAGCACACACACTCGTCTTACAACAGCCCTAAAATTAACGTCTGTTGTTCATTAAATATAAGGCTCTACTTCTCTATAGCCATTTACATCATATCATGTAAGTGTCTCGTTTGCGTGCTACTTTTCTGCACGCTATTTTTAAGCTTATACCCCATACCGTTTATCCGCACGAATATATATCCTCCAATATATCATCTATATAAAATTATTTTTTAATTTTTAGTCAAAAAAGATAGCTTACAGAGCAGTACTATTTACTGTATGGACATCTTTCTTTTTCTACTATTTACTACATTCCGAAGATTAATCAAATGTTGTATATTACATGTACCCTACGCAATAATAATAATAATTCTACGGTTCCTTTGGTTGAGAAAAAAAAAAATTAATTAATTATTTTTAAAACAACTTTTTTTATTTTTTTTTT